>PVHX01019593.1:19651-34171 GCA_004024805.1 Geosciurus inauris
TGGTACTGGGGATTGAACTCAGGGGCACTCGACCACTAAGCCCCATCCCCAGCCCTATTTTGTGTTTTATGTAGAGACAGGGTCTCACTGAGTTGCTTAGCACCTCGCCATTGCTGAGGCTGGCTTTGAACTCGCGATTCTCCTGTCTCAGCCTCCCTGAGTGCTGGGATTACAAGCGTGAGCCACCGCGCCCGGCTCATCCTCTTGCTTTTGAAGTTTCTCTTCATGCTTTATCACCCCACGTCAGGCTGCCTCATGAGTGATGACTTTATTGATTGATTCTGTTTGACTTGGGACTGTTCTCTTGCAAATCCATATGGAAGTACACCTTATTCTCCTCAGGCTTTAACTACCATGTTGGACCACCAGGGGGCAAGAATACTCTCATTTTATTAAGGAAGGCAGATATTTCAAAACTTGTATCCTGTGTTCTAAATATCCTTTAAGATGATAGAGTTGAGTATAAGGCCTAGCTTTGTATGTTGTCTACAGAATTCAGGGAACAGAGTGATGGAGAAAAGGATGAGTAGCCTTGTACGAAAAATATTAGTATCTTACCTTTTTCCTCAAGGTATGCTGGTTGGTGGCTATAAAACAGGTGCCGTGGGGGCTGGGATTGTGGCTCAGCGGTAGAGCGCTTGCCTCGCATGCGTGAGGCCCTGGGTTCGATCCTCAGCACCACATACAAAGCAATAAAATAAAGACATTGTGTCCATCTACAAAAAACAAAAACAAAAACAAAAAAACAGGTGCCGTGATGAATGGAAACTCAAGTACAGAGTGATCCTTGGATTTACATTTGTAACCATTTATATAAGAAAAGTATTAATGTGTAAATACATTTTTAGAAAGAGATACATTAAGAACCATTTACCTCAGGGTGTTGAAATCTCCACGGATTTGTATTTCCTTCCTTATACTTTTTTTTTTAAGCTTTATCTGCAACTGACATAGATAACTTTGTTTCTTTATTATATGAAATTATAAAATAAATTTGGGCTGGGGTTGTGGCTCAGTGGTATAGCGCTTGCCTAGCATGGGTGAGGCCCTGGGTTTGATCCTCAGCACCACATACAAATAACAGATGAATAAAATAAAGATCCATCAACAACTAAAAAAATATTTAAAAAAATAAATAAACAAATAAAATAACGGGAGTTTTAAAAAAACTAAATTCTTCAAACACTCAAGATGAATTCTTGCTTGATGGTCCTGGGAAAGAGTGAGGATACAAAAATAGTATGTGGAAAAACATTTGATAAGCATAATTACATTTTTTGTTTTTTATTTTTGGAAAAACCTTTGATAAGCATAATTAAATTTTTTGTTGTTATATTATACAAGTTACTTATATATTCTTAAATATTTACCCCAATCAGACTTAATTCACAAAGATTTTCTCCCATGCCACAGATTGCCTTTTCATTGTTGATTGTATTGCTTGATGCACAGAATTTTTTTTTTTTTTTTTTTTTTTGGTACTGGAGATTGAATTCAGGAGCACTCGACCACCGAGCCACAGTTCCAGCCCTGTTTTGTGTTTTATGTAGAGACAGGGTCTCACTGAGTTGCTTAGCACCTCGCCGTTGCTGAGGCTGGCTTTGAACTCGTGATTCTCCTGTCTCAGCCTCCCTAAGTGCTGGGATTACAGGCTTGTGCCACCGAGCTCTGCTAGAAATTTTTAATTTTGTTGTAGTCCAATTTATTTTTCCTTCCTCCCTTCCTTCCTTCCCTCCCTCTCTCCCTCTCTCCCTCCTTTTTTCCTTCCTTTTTGTACCAGGGATTGAACTTGGGTACTCAACCACTGAGCCACATCTCCAGCCCTATTTTGTGTTTTATTTAGAGACAGGGCTTTGAACTCACGATTCTCCTGTCTCAGCCTCCCAGAATGCTGGGATTACAGGAGTGCACCATCGCACCCAGCTACTTTTTCATTTTTGCTTGTGCTTTTGGTGTTATATTCAGGAAGTCATTGCCAAATCCAATGTCATGAACTTTTCCCTGTGTTTTCTTCTAAGCGTTTTATGGTTTTAGTTTCTGGGTTATTTTTGTTGTTGTTGTTTTGTTTTATTTGGGAGTTTGGGTTTTTTTTCCTCCTATAGCACTGGAGATTGAATACAGAAGTACTCTACCACTGAGCTACATCCCCAGCCCTTTTTGTTTTTTATTTTGAGGCAGGGTCTTACTAAGTTACTGAGGCTAGCCTTGAACTTGGCAATCCTCCAGCCTCAGCCTCCCTAGTTATAGATATGTACCACCACACCCAATTTAGTTTTAGCTTTTGTTTATGTCTTTGATCTATACCCCTAGATTTTTTCAGAGTTAGAAAGTCTTTCTCTACACCATTGTTAAAGATGAATTTAACCATTTTCTCTTCTAGTGCTTATATATTTAAAAATTCTAATATTGTGGTCTTATCCTTTGAGACTTTATTTTTATGACTGGTATTAGATATAAATCTAATTTTATTCTCTTTCCAATGACTACCCAATTGTCTAAATACTATTTGTTAAAAAGTCAGTCTTAGCTGGGTGTGGTGGCACATGCCTGTAATCCCAGCACTTAGGGAGGCTGAGATAGGAGAATCGCAAGTTCAAAGCCAGCCTCAGCAATGATGAGGCGCTAAGCAACTCAGTGAGACCCTGTCTCTACATATAGACACAAAATAGGGCTGGCGATGTGGCTCGGTGGTCAAGTGCCCCTGAGTTCAATCTCCAGTACCCCCCCCAAAAAAAGTCAGTCTTAAAAGTGAGTTGAAATGCCACCTTTGTTAAATACTAAATTTCCACGTGTGTTTGGGTCTAACACTGTGCTTCATAATTTTTTCTACTAATATATTTGGTTTCTCATGTTCTAGTATCATTTTGTTTTCATTACACAGTCTTTCTAGTATGTTTTAATACCCAGTAAGACTATTCCCCTACTTTTAGTTGTTCAATGTTTTCCTAGTTATTCTGTTTGTTTTTCTATATAACCTTAATATCAGTTTGTCCAATTCCATAAATAGCTTTTGGATTTTTTGAGATTCTGCATTAATTTTTATTTGTTGTTACTGGGGATTAAATCTAGGGTTGCTTTACTTTTTTATTTTCTTGTTGTGAGACAATCTCACTAAGTTGGTGAGGGTCTAAGTTGCTGAGGCTGGCCTTGAACTGGGTAATCCTCCTGTCTCAGCCTTTCTAGTCGCTGGAAGCAGAGTCTGGAATTATGTGGGTTCTGTTCTATTGTCTATAGGTGTGCACCATTGGCCAGGCTCCACATTACTTTTTTATTTATCTATTTATTTTCTCGCATTACTTTTTAAACTGCACTTAACAGAACCTTGGAGATTTTTGTCAGTAGTGTTGCCACTACTGAGCTGGTAGGGAGTATCTGACTTGTATTGCTTTTCTTGAACCGGATTAATTCAGTTTTATGAATAAGACTTCCATACAATTTCAGTTAAAGAAAACATATTTCTCCTTTGTTTGAGCCAGGCACAGTGGGGCATGCCTGTAATCCCAGCAACTTGGGAGCTGAGGCAGGAGGATCTCTAGTTCAAAGCCAGCCTCAGCAATTTAGTGAGGCCTTAAGCAGCTTAGTGAGACTCCATCTCAAAATAAAAAGGTGTGGGGATGTGGCTCAGGGATTGAGTACCTCTGGATTCAATTCCTGGTACCAAAAAAATAAAAATAAAAAAGTTTGAAAACTGCATTATAAAGTAGCTTCTACTTGACTTCCCAGTGGCATGGTTCTCTGACCTAACCTAGTCAACAAAAATTATTCTAATTATTAGATTTGCTATATACGTACCAGTTACTCTCCTTATTACCTTCTATTATTAAACCTAGTTTTGTCTGCTGTGGCAACAAAGTAGGTTCAGTCAATATTTAAACATTGCTTTTATAAAATGGTCATGGTATTATGGAAGAGTCTATCTTATTTCAGATCCTTTGGGGGCTTAGTAAGAATAATTTCTTCAGCTAGTATTGCTACTGGAGCCACAATGCCTGGACTTGAATCCTGGCTCTACCTCCTGCCTACATGTGATCTAGTACCCCTTACTTCCTTTTTCAAGCATCTTGTTTCCTCATCAGCAAAACGGGGACAATAATATGTCTATTACAGGTGTGTGGTAAGAATTCATTGAGGAGAGGTATGTAATGGATGTGTCTCTATCATACAGTAAATGTTCAATAAATGTGGACTAATAACAATGCCACCATTACTATGGAGAGAAGAAAGTTTTGTATTTATTATTTTTCTAGGTGAAATAGTATAATTTCAAAGTTGTAGGCAGCTGACTAGATGAGGGATGGAAAGGTGACTTTTTTAAAACCAAAGTTTATGTCTAAAGAAAGAAACAATAAGGATGTAGCTCAGCAATGGAAAGGCAAGATGAAAGAAACATTAGCATTTGTGGTTGAGAGAGAGAGAGAGAGGCAAAGAGAAAGTTAGGTTATTACCTTCTAAACTACTAGAGGTTATTATCATATTTATAAAAAGAAACAAAAGAGAGCCTAAACTTGACAGTAACATGGGGCAGACCACATTAGATCAGCAACTGAGTGAGGAAGCAGATTCTGGAATTATGTGGGTTCTGTTCTATTGTCTGCTTAAAGCTTTCACCCCACATCACAAACCATTAAAAAAAACTTTTGGAAATTGCCCCAGTTGTTAGCCAACAAAAGTTTCTTAAAGTAATCAAGTTGTCAGCAACAATAATAAATACAGGGCTGGGACTGTTGCTCGGTGGTAGAGCGCCTGCCTCACATGCCTGAGGCACTGGGTTTGATCCTCAGCACCACATAAAAATAAATAAAAATAAAGATAAAAAAAAATACAAAGGGAGTCCAGATTTTTTCTCTGTTATTTAGCCCTGTGATATGGACAATCACAGGGAGATTGGATTGTCCAAGAGACATGGACAATCCAAGTTAACACAAGTTCCATTTGGGCTTATAAATTTAGTAAGCAGTGCTTAATGCATTAGAGTCCAGTCAATTCTGTGCCATAGAGAAAAGAATAAAGATCACCCGATAGTCTACTACCATAGGTAACCATCCTCAACATTCCTATGAATATTATTCCACAAATGTATAGTTTGTGTACATAAGATAAACTTTTAATTTAATGACATAATTATGAGCTTGGTGCTTTGGTGTATAAAGACATGGATTTGTATCTTCTGTTTAATGCCTTTAGGTCTCTAATCAAATAACTTTTTAGAGGTTTAATTTCTCCATACAGGAAAATAATGAGAATATTAGGTCTAATCTAATGGGCTCATTAAAGTTATAATCCCTAAAAAATTGTATATGCAGTGCAAGACACTGAGCAGTCAGTAAGAGTCTATCCAGTGCATTGCTTCTAAGGCTGACTAATTTATTTACTCTATTGCTTGCTCAAGAACAGTTCCTGAGCTGGGATTGTAGCTCAGTGGTAGAGCGCTTGCCTTGCATGCGTGAGGCACTGGGTTTGGTCCTCAGCACCACATAAAAATAAATAAAGATATTTGTGTCCATCTATAACTAAAAAATACTAAAAAAAAAAAAAAGAGAGAACAGTTCCTGCAAATCTTTACTCTTTTTTCTTCATTATTAATTTTTACCCTCTCTTCATTTAAACCTTTTCTGGGTTAGAGAGAGAGAGAGAGATAGTTTAGATTTAGGTAGATAAGATTAGATAGATGTATGTATACATATACATACTAGGAATAATATACATAGCTTCCCATATTTTGATGAGGCTGTCTCCTGGGCTTCGTTTAAATAGATAGAATTGGTTGTACTGATTTTTCATCTATTATTTTTGCATCTTAAAGTCAGCTCTACAAAGTAGGGTCTTTCATATTCAACATTAGCCAACAAAAGTTTCTTAAGGTAGCTGGGTGCAGTGGTGCAAGCCTGTAATCCCAGCACTTAGGCTGAGACAGGAGAATCATGAGTTCAAAGCCAACCTCAGCAATGGCAAGGCGCTAAGCAACTCAGTGAGACTCTGTCTCTACATAAAACACAAAATAGGGCTGGGGATGTGGCTCAGTGGTTGAGTGCCCCTGAGTTCAATCTCCAGTACCAAAAGAAAAAAAAAGTTTCTTAAGGTAATCAACATTACTGACATTTTGGATCGGATGAATCCTTGTTGCAGGGGCTGTCATGTGCATTGTAGGATGCTTAGAGGCATCCCTGGCCCTACTTACTATAAATTGGTAGCACTCTTCATTTGTGACAGTCAAAAACATCTACAGACATTGCCAAATATCCCCTGGGGGAGGGTGCAAAATTGTCACCTATTGAGAACTACTGACTATAAAAATTGGCTAACCAATAGCAATTATGCAGGGATAATTACTTACCTGTTTGCCTCATAGTCATATAAGGCACCATACTATTACTATTCTGCCCAGTGAATGTTTTTGACCTCTGGAGATGACAATATACAACTGGAATTTACATGAGTATGTGTTAAGAATGCTAGTAAAAACATGGTGATTATTGAGGTGGTCTGTTTGCATCTCACCCCCCCCACAGACCCGTAATAATGATGATTATAATAAGACTGCCATTTATAGATGCCTACTATGTAACAGGAATCATGCTTTAGCAAAGTTTATTTAAACATTTTACAGGAGAAACTCTGTGAAAGATGCCCAAGTCTGGTGCAGCTTTAAGTGCCTCTGTCAGTTAAATAGCACATGACCTTGAAGCCCTCCTTCAAGCTGTCTTGTACCCCAAGGCTAATGTTCATCCTGACCTGAAGGTATAGCTTGATATTACTTGTTCTTCTTGTACTTTACGTAAATGGAAGGATATAGTATATATTCTTTTATGTCTGGCTTCTTTCTTTCTTTTTGTAAAAATTTTTTTAGTTGCAGATGAACATAGTTCTCTTATTTATTTTATGTGGTGCTGAGAATTGAACCCAGTGCCTCACATATGCGAGGCAAGCACTCAACCACTGAGCCACAACCCCCAGCCCATGTCTGGTTTCTTTCACTCAACCTTTATTAGTGAGATTCATCCATATCGTGCTTTGTTCTATATTATTTTCTATATTATTCACTTTCCTTGCTGAATATTATTCTATGATGTGGTTGTACCACAATTTATCTTTTCACTGTCAATGGGCATTTGATCATTTCTGGTTTGGGCTATTATGAGTAGTGTTGCTCTGAACATTAAATTTATTTATTTTGGATACATATCTAATGTTAGGATTTTTTTTTTTGGCACTGGAGATTGAACTCAGGGCACTCGACCACTGAGCTACATCCCCATCCCTATTTTGTGTTTTCTGTAGAGACAGGGTCTCACTGAGTTGCTTGGCACCTTCCCATTGCTGAGGCTGGCTTTGAACTCATGATTCTCCTGTCTCAGCCTCCCTAAGTGCTGGGATTACAGGCTTGCACCACCGTGCCCGGCTTAATGTTAGAATTTTTATATCACATCGTCAACTTTATTATATAGTGCTATTTTTTTTTAATATTTTTTTTAGTTGTTGATGGACCTTTATTTTTTATTTATTTATATGTGGTGCTGAGGATTGAACTCAGTGCCTCACGCATGCCAGGCAAGCGCTCTACCACTGAGCCACCACCCCAGCCCCTATTTTTTTTTAATAAATGTAATGTCCTTTGACATCTTTTTTAAAAGTTTTTTTTTTTAGTTATTGATGGACCTTTATTTTATTTATTTATATGTGGTGTTGAGAATCAAACCTAGTGCCTCACACATGCTAGGCAAGTGCTCTATCACCAAGCCACAACCCCAGCCCATAGTGCGAGTTTTTGAAATTGGTTATATCAATTTGCATACCTATGGCAGTGTATGAGAGTTTGGATTGCCTTATAACTTCTCTAACACTTGATATTTGCCATCTTTTTCATTTTAGCTATTCTGATAGACATGTAGTGGTATCTTAGAAAGTCTCCCATAGGGAAAATTAGCTGGAATTGGGGACCTCTTGTGGCTTTGTCACATCAGCCTCAGTTTACCACTGAGGACTTAATGAGATCCTTTCACTTAGTAGAGTCCTTCTGTTTGGGCCAAGCAAGACCTTTAATCCACACTCAGAGGTGGATTAAAAGAAAAAAGAGATTGTATAGAACTATCTCATGTGTGATAGGGAACATGAAAATAATTACTACAGTAGACATGGGGGTTATGGGTGACTTATTTTTGAAAAGTATACACTGAACTGTAAGAACAATCCACACACAGATACCTCCAGAGAAGAGCTTAAGAGATGGTCATCAGTTTACCTTGGAGGGCTCTCTCTTCTCTGGAATTCCAGGTCATCCATTCCTCAGCTCTTCCACTGCACCCCAACATCTAAAAAAAACGTGATTTTGTAATTTTTCATGGCTTTTTCTAGTTTTTGAAGCCGAATCACGTTTCATGACTTCTGTACCCTATGCCAGTGGAATTTTTTGTGTACACAGTCATGTTGCATGTGAACATGTTAGTTTTTTCCCTTCCCTTTCCTAACTTGTTGTGTTTTATTTCTTTTTCTTGCCTTATTGGACTGGCTAGAACTACCAGTACAATGTTGAATAGAAGCAATAGGCATTCCTATTTGTGAGACTGGGAGTATTTGCTTTACTTCACTAATGAGTGTGATAATTGCTATAGTTTTTGTAAATATTTTTTCAGATAAAGGAATTTTCTCCTTTTATTTTTTTCTAGTTTGCTGACTTCTTTTTAAAAGACATGAATCATTGCTAAATGCTTTTTCTGTATCTACCAAGATGATTATGATATTCTTTTTTTCTGTTCTTACAGTTTAGTGTATACTTTTCAAAAATAAGTCACCCATAACCCCCATGTCTACTGTAGTAATTATTTTCATGTTCCCTATCACACATGAGATAGTTCTATACAATCTCTTTTTTCTCTTTTACACACACACATTTAATCCTGCCACACATTATCCTTTTAATTCAGACTCCTTCCACTACTTATCTTTGTTTTTTATGGGAAAGGAGTAAAAAAACTGAAAACTTTCTTTGGAACATTTGTTTTGACCTACTTTAATTTTTGTGTTTTGTTGTTTGGGATTGTGAGAAAGGAGAATGGGGTCAGGGAAGGACTGTGAGGGTGGAAACCTGGAACTGGAAAAGAAAGCCTTCTGTGATTTCCTTAAGCACCACCAACTGCTCCTCCCCTTCCCACGCTTCCTCTTTCTCAGTAGTTCCAGCTTTGCCACAAATCAATTGTGTGACTGTCCTTGGGCAAGTCACTTAATCACTGAGCTCTTGTTTCTCATCTGGGTTTGAGGAATATGACCCTTACAGCTGTTGTGAACTACCACTTAGGAAGAATGGAAAGATTAAATGAGCAGTGTGTAAAGTACATGACACTTTTTCAAAAATGGGAATGATTGTTAGGATTAGTTTTGTACAGTGGCGTCTGTCTCTAATAAGTTGAATACTATTTAGAAGGGTACTTGTGAGACACTTTATCCCCAGACTACACCTATGAGAAACCTTCTGTAGTTAACTGTGGTAAGAGGTATAACTGCAGGTACTACACAGTAAAAATTTGGTTCATTTGTTTAAACCTTTATGATGTCTGCAGAAAGTGTTTATTGATCATAAACTCCTTTCCAAAGGACCAGGGCACAGAGTTAGAACAGCTAACATTCTTCCTGGAACTAAGGCATACCATCTAATTATAGGAAAATAAGATTGAGTTGATAGGATTTTGATCTATGGTATATAAAGTAAGGAATACCTGTTCCTACAAGAACAGCCTGAAGAAACATGGGTAGACATGCTATTGTTTAGGTCAAGTAACACTTGGTAATTATGTTCTTAAACTATGTTAGTATATTAAGATATCTTAGGGCTCACACCACTACCTCCATACCTCTCTGCCCCGCCTCCTTAGGGAAGCAGGGATGTTTTTGGTGTGGTTCTGATTTCAGGCATTTCATCTCTGGGCCTGTCCTCCATATTTAGGAGTGCCATAGGTCTCAGCTTCCACCCATGATTTTGGGAGTGGATAGGCAGGTTCCACTGAAGGAAGATTTTGATTTGTAAATTTGACTGTTAGAATGATCACTCACCTGTTCATGTTTATAGGTCATAATTTCTAAGTTGGGTCTAACTTTATATTTGTGGAGTGCTATTGGTGTGGATAGGGCACAAAATGTAAAGTAAAATTTCCCAATCTATTATTAAATAGGCTGTACGAAACAAAGACAAATGGGGGGGGGTCATCTGAATAAGATTATTCTTCATGATAAAATTTCTTCTTTTTTTTTTTAATTTTTTTTTCAGTTGTAGATGGACACAAATATCTTTATTTTTTTATGGGGTGTTGAGGATTGAACCCAGTGCCTCACACCTGCAAGGCAAGTGCTCTACCACTGAGCTACAACCCCAGCCATAAAATTTATTCTTGTTGTGGGAGTATGGGAATGACTTTCTACTTGGGGATTTGTTTTTGCCAGCCTGAATTTTAGGCCTTTATATGTCTGTGTCCATAATTTTTTTTTTCTTGTGTGTATGTTTGTGTGTGTGTGTGTGGTGCTGGGGATGGAACCCAGGGCCCTGTATTGTACAAGTGAAGCATGCGCTTTGCTGCTGACCTGCCTTGCCAGCCAAGTCTGATTTTCAAGTGGAAGTTCTGGTCATGGTTCCATTAACACCAAACTTCCTTTTCCCCACTGTATTCCTTTTGCTTTTTTCTTATTAACACACCTTGTTCCCTTCTAGTTTTATTGTCTCCTTGCCTTTTGTCATATTTCTCACCTCCTTTCTCCCTTCTTCCCTCTTAGACAGGGTTAGTTCCTCCCCTTTTGTTACTCCTGTAGTGCCCTGGGGTCTGTTAGTGGTCTGAGTTCCTTTAGAGGGAGGGCTCTGGTGTGCTCATCTTTCTTTATAGCCAGTGTGCATGGTGCAGTGCCTGGACCTTAATAAGCCTCCTTAAATGTTTGTTTGGATATAGCAGGTAAGGCTGAACATGGGAGGGAGTTCATTGTAACTTTTCGTGAAATTATTTTGGGCAAGTGATTCAAGTTCTTTGAACTTCATTTTTCTTATGGGTAAAATAAGATTAGCTCACCCAAAGATTACGTTCACATGCAGATACTGGCTCAGAAAGTCTATGAGGGATTCTAATATTTTGCATTTTTTTTTAATTTTTTTTTTTTTAGTTGTTGATGGATCTTTATTTTTTTCATTTATTATTTGTATGTGGTGCTGAGGATCGAACTCAGTGCCTCACGCATGCTAGGCAAGCGCTCTACCACTGAGCCCCAGCCCCAGCCCTATATTTTGCATTTTTAACAAACTCATGAATTGGAAAGGACAACATAACATAATGACTCTTCCAGCTTTTATCTTCTGTAGTTATATTGTTTTAAATTCTAAACAAGATCACAGAATACATTGTAATTAGTAAACATTTCTCCAGCTTATCAGAATGCTGAAAACTGACAATTCTGTACCTAAAATTGAATGTAATGTCCCTAAAATCGAGAGTAATTTTATTGCTCCTAAAATTTTGACTTTGACGAGTTAAAAATATCAAACAAATGTCTGGGAAAGCATTTGATTTAGCACTTGCTTGTCATCTAAGACATCAGATTGCTTGCTTATTGGAGAACATTAGCAATAAATAAAATTACTGTTGAAGGCTTATGCTAATGAGGGAGCTGAGATAGACAGACATGTGATCTCATGAGTATAAATATAAATAGAGAGACAGACAAGCTGTTGATGAATTCATCAAAGGAGGAGGAGGAGTTCCCAGTCATCTCCTTCAGTTCTCCGGAAGGTAAGAATCAAATCTTCATAGGAAGTCTTAATATAGTTACTATAGGTAAAGCCAGACTATCTCTTAACATGAGTTTTTGGTAATGGGTCTCATTTGAAAATATTGCTACTGTTTCTTTTGGCTTTTTGTCTTTCTAGAAGTCATGATATAATTTAGTAGCATTGGCAGCTTAGAAATTTATAGCTGTTCTTGATCCTGTGTCCTGTGTACAAATGTCTAAAAGTAGTCAGACTAAGTTTTTTTTTTTTTGGTACCAGGGATTGAACTCGACCACTGAGCCACATCCCCAACCCTATTTTGTGTTGTATGTAGAGACAAGGTCTCACTGAGTTGCTTAGTGCCTCCCTGTTGTTGAGGCTGGCTTTGAACTGGCGATTCTCCTATCTCAGCCTCCCAAAGTGCTGGGATTACAAGTGTGCGCCACTGCGCCTGGCTCAGACTTATTTTTATGTGTACCTTACAGAATATTCCTTTACTCTCAGCCACACTAGGGAAATTAATCAGGCACAGCTTCAATGTCCAAATAAGTTATATGTCAATGCCCACAGTGGACTCTGATCATTTATAAATGGTTCTTATTGGGCTAGGAACTCCCAATTTTATATTAACTGTCTACCTCTATCCTACTCTCTGTTTCCATTTTAAATATTTTTTGCTGAGAAGATGAAAATCTGGATAAGGGAAATTGAAACACTGAAAAAAAGTACAGAATGAAAAAAAGTACAGAATGTAGACTATAGTTGAGAGTAATTATATTTATGTAATGAGTTTTAAACCTCCCACAGAATAAGACAGTTTATACTACCAAAGTGAGCTGTTTTTGACCTTCTCATAATCATTATGGATTAGACAGAAGTTTTAGAACTTCATCATTATCATATTTTAATCATTTGTAATCCTTGATTCCCTGTCAAACTAGCTGGGGCAAGCACAGTAGAGGGAGTTGGTCATAAATGATAGCGATGGAAGCAAATAGCCTTTGGCTTTTTTTTGGTACCAGGGATTGAACCCAGGGGTGCTTAATCACTGAGGCCACATCTCAAGTCTTTTTTTTTTTTAATTTTATTTTATTTAGAGACAGGGTCTTTTTGAGTGGCTTTTGGCCCTCACTAAGTTGCTGAGGCTGGCTTTGAACTTGTGATCCTCCTTCCTCAGCCTCCCGAGTCCCTGGGATTATAGGTATGCACCATCTTGCCAGGCTGCGTTTGCTGCATTCTAAACAGATTATCCTTTGGGAAGAACATTAACCATAACTGCTGTGTGAAGTTCCTTGTGCCCTCTTTGGAGTCTTTTTAAAAAATATTTTTATTGACACAATACCTTTATTTTATTTATTTATTTTTATGTGGTGCTAAGGATTGAACCCAGTGCTTCACATGTGCTAGGCAAGTGCTCTACCACTGAGCTACAACCCCAGCCCCTCTTTGGAGTCTTAAATAGACCATTTTATATCACCTGAGTATTGTTTTTGTTTTTAATCACTAAACGCCATTTTTTAGACTTTACAGTCAGATGTTTTTATCTCTGACATTGAACTTAAGTGTCTTATTGTTAATGAAGTAGAAAATAGTTGTTAATAATGACTTTTCACTTCCAAATTGCTTTGAATTTTCCAACTGTAGCCTTATATCCCAAAAATGTTAGTACTATATTTTATGCTGTTTTTCAAGAAATTATTTTTCTTACCCTATTACTATAAATAGGGTAAGACCATTAGCACTGTTTAAAGCATTATGTGATAAACCAGTATTATACTTTTAGTATGGCCTACAGTGTTGATCTTTAAAATTCCAAATATCACCTCTCCAGAGAAGATCAAAAAGGTCTTTTCTGTACCAGGGATTGAACTCAGGGTGTTTAACCACTGAGCCACGTCCCCAGCCCTTTTTAAAATTGTGTGTGTGTGTGTGTGTGTGGTGCTGGGGATTGAACCCAGGGCCTTGTGCATGTGAGGCAAGTACTCTACCAACTGAGCTATATCCCAGCCCTGCTTTTTAAAATTTTTGAGACAGAGTCTGATTAAGTTGCTTAGGGCTTCACTAAATTGCTGAGGCTGGCTTTGAACCTATGATTCTCCTGCCTTAGCTTCCCAAACCACTGGGATTATAGGTGTTCACTGTCATACACAGCCAAGGGGACAATCTTTTTTTTTTTTAATATATATTTTTAGTTGTGGATGAACCTTTATTTTTCTTCATTTTTTATGTGGTGCTGAGAATCGAACCCAGTGCCTCACACATGCTAGGCAAGCACTCTACCCCTGAGCCACAACCCCAGCCCAAGGGGACAGTCTTAATAGGACCAAACCTGTTTGGTTTATCAATTTTTATTCAGATTAGACAAATAATAATATAAAATTTTAGAGAGGAAGGACTTCTGATAAAATTAAACTAGATTTTTACTCCCATAATCTCTCATGATTTTAACACAATATTTTATCCAAAATAATTGTATTCCTACTTATGCTATCCCTGTTTTACCTTTAAATCTGACTACCAGTCTTTAAGGACACTCAGATCTACATGTGATGTCTTCTAGGTAAGAAGCCAATGTGCAGCCGGGCGCGGTGGCTCAAGCCTGTAATCCCAGCACTTAGGGAGGCTGAGACAGGAGAATCGCGAGTTCAAAGCCAGCCTCAGCAACGGCGAGGTGCTAAGCAACTCAGTGAGACCCTGTCTCTACATAAAACACAAAATAGGGCTGGGGATGTGGCTCAGTGGTCGAGTACCCCTGAGTTCAATCCCCAGTACCGAAAAAAAAA
>PVHX01019594.1:0-34064 GCA_004024805.1 Geosciurus inauris
CCCCTTTGTGTAGATTCTTAAGGTAGAAGGCTAGGATATTGATTTGAGATCTTTCCCTAATATGTGTATTTACAGCTATTTCCTTATTAATCTTTTTGTTCATTATTAGAACTGGAGTGTTAGGTCCCCAACTATTATTATACATCTATTGTCCCTTCAGTTCTGTCAACTTTTGCTTCATATATTTTGGGGCTCTGTTGGGTACATATACATATATATATTTTGAACATTTTTTGCAACATCTGAACATAATGGGAAGGACTAAGTGCTAATATTTAAGACAAAGGGTACATATATTTTTGGAATTGTATTTTCTAGGCATATTGAACCTTTGTCAATATGTAATAGCTTTTTTTAAATATATTTTTTAGTTGTAGATGGACACAATACCTTTATTTTTATTTATTTTTATGTGATGCTGAAGATCAAACCCAGTGAGTGCCTCATGCATGCTAGGAGAGCACTCTTACCACTGAGCCACAACCTCAGTCCCAATATGTAATATCTTTGTAAGTTTTTTGATTTAGAGTCTGCTTTGTCTGGCAATAATATAGCCACCCTGGCTCTATTTTTGTTACCCTTTGCTTAGGACATATATTTTTTTCTCATTATTTTAATCTTTTTGTTTATATTTGAACTGGAGCTTTTTTTTTAGTATGTCAGGCTTACATTAATGTCTAGTGTACTTTATTAAAGGTAGACTTAATTTTGCAAAAATCTTTTAAAGGAATATGAAGTTGAATTTTTAAAAATTTTAAATTCTTTTTAGTTATACATGACAGTAGAATATAGTTTCACATATCAAACATATATGGAGTATAACTTCCCATTTTTGTGGTTTTACATGATGTGGAGTTACACTGGTCGTGTATTCAGATATGAACATAGGAAAGTTATGTCAGATTCATTCCACTGTCTTTCCCATTCCCATCCTCCCACTCTTCCCTTCATTCCCCTTTGTCTAATTCAGTGAGCTGTGTGTGTGTGTGTGTGTGTGTGTGCACGCACATGCGCACATGCCTCTGGCTTACTGTGAGTTAGCATCTGCATAACAGAGAACATTCTGCCTTTGTTTCTTGGGGACTGGTTTATTTCACATAGCATGATAGTCTCCAGTTCCCTCCATTTACAGGCAAGTGGCATAATTTTATTCTTCCTTATTACCAAGTAATATTCCGTTGTATAAATGTATCACATTTTCTTTATCCATTTATCCGTTGAAAGGCACATAGGTTAGTTTCATAGTTTAGCTATTGTGAATTGGGCTGCTATAAACATTGATATGGCCAAGTCACTCTAGTGTACTGATTTTAAGTCCTTTGGGTATATGCAGAGGAGTGGGACAACTGGGTCAGATGGTGGTTCCATTCTAAGTGTTCTGAGGAATCCTGAACTGGAACTCCTGTAAATAACACATAGGTTGTTTTTTGAAATCCAATCTGCCAAACTTTATATATATATATATAAAATTTATTTTATTTCTGTATTTTTATTGGTGCATTATAGTTGTATACAATGATGGGATTTGTTTTTACATATTTGTACATGCACACAACAGAACAATGTAATTTGGCCTATATCATTCCCAGCACTTCCCCCTTCCTTTCTGCTCCCTACCTTATGGTTCCTTTCCTCTACTGATTCTCCTTTTTATTTTTATTTTTTTAGTTTGAATATCCATATATATTTTTGCATATATTCCTATATATGTTTATATACATTCGTACCCTAACAGCAACCAAATTCTTGCTCATTTTCATATATATTCAATTTCATAATCGTATACTATAACCAAAACAAATTGTAAGCCGGGCGCGGTGGCTCAAGCCTGTAATCCCAGCACTTAGGGAGGCTGAGATAGGAGAATCGCGAGTTCGAAGCCAGCCTCAGCAATGGCGAGGCGCTAAGCAACTCAGTGAGACCCTGTCTCTACATAAAACACAAAATAGGGCTGGGGATGTGGCTCAGTGGTCGAGTGCTCTTGAGTTCAATCCCAGTACCAAAAAAAAAAAATTGTAAACATCATCTCAAAAGAAAAATAATTATATACATATTTATATCCATTTAAATATTTTCACGTATATTTTTACATATATATTCATATTTGTATTTCTGTATATGGATAAATATGTTCAATCCCTAAACTAAGCCTATTTTTCCACATTAGTCTTATATCTACCAGTACACCTCAGAGAAATCTCTATACATATAAACTGTAACATTTTACATGAATGTACCTATGTATTTAGGGATATAAGTATATACATTCACATAAAAACCCATAGATATTTTATATATACACTTATTTTTATAGGTATAACCCAGATTTCACATGTAATATAACAATATTGCTTACCTTAAAAATATCCATGGGAGGGCTGGGATTGTAGCTCAGAGGTAGAGCGCTTGCCTTGCATGCGTGAGGCCCTGGGTTCGATCCTCAGCACCACATACAAAGCAATAAAGACATTGTGTCCATCAACAACTAAAAAAAAATATTAAAAAAAAAAAATCCATGGGAGCCGGGTGCGGTGGCTCAAGCCTGTAATCCCAGCACTTAGGGAGGCTGAGACAGAAGAATCACGAGTTCAAAGCCAGCCTCAGCAATGGTGAGGCAACTCAGTGAGACCCTGTCTCTACATAAAACACAAAATAGGGCTGGGGATGTGGCTCAGTGGTCGAGTGCCCCTGAGTTCAATCCCTGGTGCCAAAAAAAATAAAAAAAATAAAAAAAATAAAAAATAAAAATATCCATGGGTAAAAGTATATATATATATTTTGATGTATAGTATTACCTCTATATTCATGTTTATATTTATATATAATGATATATATGTTCCAAGGTAACCTATCCCCTAAACCAAAGCCATAACTCAGAACTAAACCTAACCCTACCCATAATCATGGGCCTTTTAAACAAAAATTATAAATATTACTGAATATCCATACATATTTTCACATATATATTCTGTATATGTTTGTTTACATTCATATATATATATATATATATATATATATAAAATATAATGGCAAACCAAATCCTACCCATAAATTTTCATATATGTTTAGTTATGTAATCATATACTATATCTTACCCAAACTGTAAACATCCATCTCGAAAGAAAAATAACTATATACAAATACTTATGCATTTAAATGTTTTCATGTATATTTTTGCATATATATTCACATTTATATTCATATGTATGGATAAAAATGGTCAAACCCAGTATTGTGTTGTGGTCTATTTGATTCTTTTGTTTGTTTGTTTGTTTTTGGTACCAGGGATTGAACTCAGGGGTACTCGACCACTGAGCCACATCCCCAGCCCTGTTTTGTGTTTTATGTAGAGTCAGGGTCTCACTGAGTTGCTTAGCGTCAAACCATTGCTGAGGCTGGCTTTGAACTTGTGATTCTCCTGTCTCAGCCTCCCAAAGTGCTGGGGTGACAGGCATGTGCCACCATCTATTTGATTCTTGAAGTTGATAAGGGTTTGTTTGATGTACATAGATGCTCCATTGTTTGGGGCATAAATATTTACAGTTGTTATGTCTTGTTTATGTATAATTCCCTTAAGCAGTAGGAAATGTCTTTCTTTGTCCTTCTGATTAACTTTGGTTTGAAGTCCTCTATCTGATATGAGGATAGAAACTTCTGCTTGTTTATGCAGTCCATGTGAGTAATGTTTTTTCTCATCCTTTCACCTTCAGTCTGTGGATCTCTGTCTGTGAGGTGAGTCTCTTGGAGACTCACGTATTGTTGGGTCTTGTTTTGTTTTTTTCTTTTATTTAGAGACAGGGTCTCACTGAGTTGCTTCACTTAGTGCCTCACCTTTGCTGAGGCTGGCTTTGAACTCACGATTCTCTGTCTCAGCCTCTGGGTCTTGTTTTTAATCCAATCTGCTAGTCTATGTCTGATTGATGAGTTTAGGCCATAATGTTCAAGATTATTATTGAGATATGATTTGTGTTCCCATTTATTTTGGTTTATTTATAGTTTTTATTTGAATTAGTTTCTCTTTGACTATTCCTTTACTGTAATTCGTCTCTTCACTGGTTTTCACTTTTTTCATTTCATCTTCATGGAGTATTTTGTTGAGAATATTCTGAAGTTCAGGCTTTCTGGCTGTGAACTCTTTAATTTTTGTTTATCATGGAAAGTTTTTATTTTATCTTCAAATCTAAAGTGTAATTTCGTAGGACATAGGACTCCTGTTTGGTATCCATTTTTTTTCAGAGCTTGACATATGTTATTCCAGGACCTCCTAGCTTTGAGGGTCTGGGTTGAAAAATCAGCTGAGATCCAAATGGGTTTTCCCCTATATGTAATCTGATGTTTTTCTCTCACAGCCTTTAAAATTCTATCTTTATTGTATATGTCAGGCAATTTCACTATAATGTGCCTTGATGTGGGTCTGTTGTAATTTTGCATATTTGGGGTTCTATAAGCCTCTTGTACTTGATTTTTCCATTTCATTCTTTAGATTTGGGAGATTTTCTGGTATTATTTCATTGAAAGATTGTGCGTTCTTTTGGTTTATATCTCCATGCCTTCATGTATCAATCCCGATAAATCTTAAATTTGGTCTTTTCATGTTATCCCGTTTTTCTTGGAAGTTCTGTTTGTGGTTTCTTAGCATCCTTTCTCCATGGTCAACTCTGTTTTCAAGATTATGTTTTGTCTTTATTGCCTGAGGTTTTGTCTTCCAAATGGTTTAGTCTGTTGGTGATGCTTTCTATTGAATTTTTAATTTGATTTATTGTTTCCTTCATTTCAAGGATTTCTGTCTGTTTTAAGAATTTCTATCTCTTTATTGAAGTGATCTTTTGCTACCTGTATTTGCTCTCTTATATCATCCTTTACTTTGCAGATCAGCTTAACTTCTAAACTTTGCAGATCAGTTTAACTATTCTAAATACCTTTGACAGTTCTTCCACTGTGATGTCAATGGATTCTGTTATTGGAGTATCTTGATTTGCTTGGGGCGATTTGTTTCCTTGCTTTTTCATGTTGTTTGTTTGTCTGCCCATCTAACAGTATGGATCTGAGGCAGCAGAGTTTCTACCCTGTGGACTTACAGTGTCCCTCAAGGTTTCCAGTACCTCACTGTTTAGGGGGAGACATAATAATATCAACCAATGCAAACAATTTACGGCATTAAATCAAGTAGTTCTTACTATGATATCTACAATGTTAATTATCACAATAAACAGAAATGATATGATCAGTTATTGCATATGATAAAAACTAAGTTTGTAAAAGGGTTTACATTTTCAGATGGTGGACAGGGAGAAAATAGAAGTGATATAGGATGTAAGGGGGAGGAGAAGACAGAAGTGAAAGATTAAAGAATGAGAGAGCAATAGAGATTGGCTGTTAGCAGAAGAAAAGAGAATCAAGGGAAATAGGAGAAAAAATATATAAAGCAAAAATGTAAAAAATTAAAAATAAAAGCCTACAAAACAAAACTAAAATATAGTAATCAAACATCCTAGTTCACAAAAAACTAACTCATGTAAAATAACTGGCTTCAAAAATGCTAGATATAAGAAAAAAATGTTTATATACCATTAAGGTCACAATTAAACAGTGAAAAAGAACAAAAAAGAAAAAGAAAAAAAATCTTGATGAAAATTTAAAGAATTCTTTTTATTGGAGTTCAAAATGTTCTCAGCTTCTCTTCTCAGCAGCCTTAGGTGGCGTCTTCTGGAGTGTGATGCTCTACCCTCTGGATTGGGGGAGAGAAAGGTAATCTCGCAGGTGGAATTCCTGGAGGCAAAGTTTAGGCGTAGGCTGCCTCTAGGCTCTTGGCTGAATGTTAATTTGTCTGGAGATTTTAAATCAGTTCACTATCAGCACTGATATTTGCTGGTCCACACTGGAAGACTGTCCCCTGCATCACCTGCAGACCCCACGTTTCCTGGTCTTGGGTTCAGTCTCCACACAATCTCTCCTGCCCCATCCTTCCAAGTTCTCAGCCAAATGTGTGTCTCCCAGCTGGTCCTGCAAGCAGTTGGATTGGAGGGAGAGGGGTAGAGTCAGGTGGGTTCCCTTGACCAGTTGTCCCCTTTGTAAACCTCTCTCCATATTTGATTTTCTTCTGGTCACTTAAGCACACACTGTGTCATACAGCGTGTGTTTACTGGGCCTGTTTTATGGGCCAAACTCGGGTTTGCCAGGGATTGGCTTTCTCCTTTTCCTGCCCCTGAGTCAAAGCTGCAAAATGATTCCTTCCTTTGTCCTCTGCATGCTGCCTGGAGAGATGGTGGCTTCTTTCCCCACACACAGATATCGTGCAGCGAGTCCTTCGGGTTTGTTGGGCAATGTCCTTGGTCTCTAAATGCCCCATACCCAGGTAGGCCTCAGGCCTCCCAAAAATGTGGGTTCCTTTAATTCCCTTATCCCTCTACTATGTTCACAGAGGGTCCTCTCTGGCTGGAGCTTTTGGCCTGCCTGTGGCAGTGGCTGTGCCTTGGGGATTTTCCCCTTATTTTATTATATCCAACCTCTTGTGTCCCTGGTCTGCTTTGAATATCCAGTTTTAAGTTCCAGTAAAGTCCCCTCCAGCTTTTTTTGTTTGTTTGTTTGTTTACCCACCTTGCAGAGAAGTTGCCTGTCTGCTTTCTTGGTTTCACAGGATAGAGCAGCCAGGATCTGCCATCTTGGATCTCTGCCAATCTGGTTTTTTATTTTTTAGTTGTAGACAGACACAATACCTTTATTTATCTTTATGTGGTGCTAAGGACCAAACCCAGTGCCTCACATATGCTAGTTGAGTGCTCTACCACTGAGTCATGACCCCATCCCCCTAATCTGTTTTATAATCCATTCACATTTAATGTGATTACCGATACAAAAGGATTTGCTGCCATTCAGCTCTTTGTTTTATGTATGTGTGATGGCTTTTCTTTTTGCCTTAGTTCCACTATGATGGCCTTTCAAAAGTTTAGTTTGGTTGTGCCATTTTAATTCATTTCTATCATATTTTAAAGTTTCCTTAATGGTTACCTTGGTGATTACTATTAAACTAGTTGGAATGAAACCAGGTTAGCTTCAGTAGTATGGGAGCATACTGCTTCTGTACATCTGCATCCTCTTAAGTTGTCATTATCTAGATTATACCATCTTTATGCATGATGAATTATTAACAGATTTATAACTGTTTCATGAATTTGTCTCTTAGATTATGTAGGAAAAATAAAGATGTTATAGACTAAAATACAGCCCTAATGTCTTCTATATTTACCTAGGAAGTTATATTTACTAGTGTGTTTTCTCTCATGGTTTCATATTACTGTAGTGTTCTTTTATTTCTTCTTTTCTTTTCTTTCTTTTTTTTTTTTTTTGGTACCGGGGATTGAACTTGGGGGCACTCTACCACTGAGCCACATCCCCAGCCCTGTTTTATATTTTATATAGAGACAGGGTCTCACTGGGTTGCTTAGTGCCTCGCCATTGCTGAGGCTGGCTTTGAACTTGCGATTCTCCTGTCTCAGCCTTCCAAAATGCTAGGATTACAGATGTGCACCACCATGCCCAGCATGTATTCTTTTATTTCTGGGTAAAGAATTTCCTGTAGTATTTCTTGTATGACATGTCAGCTACAAATGAACTCCCTCCGCTTTTGTTTATCTGGACATGTCTTATTTTCTCTTTTATTCTTGAAGGTTAGCTTTTCTGTATACAGAATTCTTAGTTGACAGTTTTTTCTTCCAGTACTCTAAATATGACTTAACTGCCTTCTGGCCAATCTGGTTAGTCTTATTGAAGATCCCCTGTATGTGATAAGTTGCTCCTCTCTCACTACTTTCAAAATTTTCTCCTTGTGTTTGGGTTTGACAGTTTGACTATAATATGTCTCAGTATGAGTGTCTTTGAATTCATCCTACTTGGAGTTATTGAACTTCTTAGATGGATGTATTAATGTCTTTCATCAAATTTGGTAAGTTTTTGGCTTTTCTTCAACTATTTTATTGGACTTATTCTCTTTTTTGGGATTCCTAAAATGTATATGTTGGTATGTCTCTATTCATTCTTTTTTTCCTTTTTCCCAGACTAGATAATTTCAATAGTGTAATCTTGAAGTCCTATGATCCCTTTCTTCAGGCAGCTTGTATCTGCTGTTGAAAATTCTAGTGAATTTTTAATTTCATTGACACTCTAGAATTGCTGGTTTCTTCTTATAATTTCTTTTTATGGTATTTGGTATTCTCATATTGTTCAGACATTGTTTTCCTGATTTCCTTGAGTTCTTTTTCCTTGGTTTCCTTTAGCTCATTGAACATATTTAAGAAAGTTACTCTAGTGTCTATGACAATGACTCCAGTGTCTGTGTTTCCTCAGGGATGGTTCTGTTTTTCCCTGTTGAATATGGTCACTGAAATTTTAGTTGTCTCTGTGGCCAACCAGTGATCAGTTGAAGATGTCCCTAAATGTCTGCCTCAGAAGGCACACCAGGTTGGAACAAATTGTCTCTTTCCCCATCCAGCAGAGTTGAAACAATGACTGTGCTGGCCCCTAGGCCATCAAAAGCAGTGATCAGCAATCAAAATACACAACCCTTGGGTGGGGATATGGCTTAGTGGTAGAGCACTTGCCTAGCTTGTATGAGGCCCTGGGTTCCATCCCCAGCACCTCAAAACAAAAACAAAAACAAAAACTGAAACAAACCCCCTAAAACCCAAAACCCCCCAAAACACAACAATCCTAATTTTTGAAGGACAAAGTCCTTATTGTCTACCTTGTTACCAGCTAGCTGCACCAGGAACGTGGTTTGCCAACCTCATAGTGCCCTGGTTTACCTCATGGTTTTGGGCTGGGGAATGAAAGTTACACCAAATGCAGAAATTCACTGAAATTTACCTGCTTCTTCACAGTCCTCCTTGGATCCTTCAAGTTTCAACTAAACTCCAAGGTTCCAAAGTATTTACTTCAGACAGTCCCTGCCCTCTGAGTTGTTGTTTCAGTCTGATTCTTACAAGCTCCTCTTCTGTCTTTGGTGATGTCACTCAACTCTTACATTCAGGTGGCCATAGTGGCACATACCTGTAGTCCCAGCTGCTCAGGAGGCTAAGACAGGAGGATCTCTTGAGCCCACCAGCTTGTTGATCAGCCCAGGCAACATAGCAAGACCCTGTCTCAAACCAAAAATATCCCACAGCTCTGTGCAGAGCTATTTTTTTTTAGTTGTATATATACATACATATATATGTAAAAGTTTTCTTTTGGAGTTGTAGATGGACAGCATGCCTTCATTTTTATTTATTTCTGTGTGGTGCTGAGGATCGAACCCAGTACCCCACATGTGCTAGGCAAGCGCTCTGCCACTGAGCTGCGGCCTCAGCCCTAGCTATATATATATATTTTTTTAAATGTTTATTTTTTAGTTGTAGGTGACAGAATATCTTTATTTTATTTTTATGTGGTGCTGAGGATCGAACCCAGTGCCTCACGCGTGCTAGGCGAGCACGCTACCACTGCGCCATAATCCCAGCCCCCCTAGCTATATTTTTTGAGTTATTTTTTAGTGGTTTCTCTAAAGGTTGCAATATAAATTTTAAATTATCAGTCTACTTCAAGTTAATACTGACTTAATTCTAGTAAAACATAGAAACGTTCTTTAATATAACTGCTTTTCCTCTTCCTTTGTGCCATTATTGTTATATATCTCATAAACCCCAAATTACAGTTATAATTATTACATTATATATAAGTACTGAGAGAACTATAATCATTCAATACTTTGTATTTAATCATATGTTTGCCATTTCCAGTGCTTTTAATTGCTTCTTGTGGATTACTATCTGGTATTACTTTTACCTTGAGGGACATCCTGAGCTGGTGTGGGCACTGGTGGCTTTCTTAGTTAAGAATGCCTCAGGGGCTGTGGTTGTAGCTCAGTGGTAGAGCGCTTGCTTGGCATGTGTGAAGCACTGGGTTCAATCCTCCATCACATAAAAATAAATAAAACAAAGGTATTGTGTCACAACTTAACAAAAAAAAAGAAGAATGCCTCAGATTCTCAACTGTTCTTACCTCAAGTTTAGCAGTTTTTAATGAATGAACACTTCACAATTTAACATTTGGTTCGCTTCCAGAACCTTGAATGCTAATACTTTTTTTTGATAATTTTGTAGTTTTGTATTTTTTAAAAAATATTTATTTTTTAGTTGTAGGTGGACAGAATATCTTTTTGTTTTTATGTGGTGCCGAGGATCAAACCCAGTGCCTCACACATGCTAGGCAAGCACTCTACCACTGAGCCATAACCCAGCCCCCAGTTTTGTAGGTTTTTAGGGAATTTTAGAAAACTTTTCTCTATACGGCAGCTGGAAGTCCACCTATCTAATTCGTCACTTTTGCAGAGAGTGTAGATGAACCAGGAGCTGTGTCCCATGGTTTACAGAGATTAAGGCAGGCTGAAGAGTGGACCCACTTTTCCAAAGCTGATGAGGCTCAGGAGAAAGAAAGGGATTGGAAATAGGGCAAGATGTTACCTCTCCTGGATCTTCAAGCCCTCACATCCAGTCTTTTCCAGGAGGTGGTCTGAGCTTCACCCATCGCATACCCTGTCCTTAGAGAACCTTTCTGGCTCCTCCTGCCTTCCCTCCCTGACATCCCCTCTCTGGGATGGGCAGATGTTAAAGACTGTGGAAAGTAGCACCTGCCTCACAGCCTTACCTTGTGACTGCTGGGTGCCCTCTGTGGAGGGTGTGAATAGCTTCAGAATAGAGGTCAAAGTCCAGGGTAAGTGCTGGCTCTGTTCACTGAGGTTTTCATTCCTCTTCCAGCCGGCTGTGTGTGGACAAGGGTGCTGGGGCTGAGGTGTGTTTGGAATTGGAGTGAGGGTGGCATAATTCTCTGTATCTCATATCCTGCTGAGGTTTTGGAGAACAGCTGCCAAGGAGGTGAGAGGAAAGAAGATCTTTGCCCCCAGAAGTAACCATGCTAACTGTCCCACAAATTAAAGGAGGAAATTGCCCCATAATTCTGGAATAGTTTTATTGAGCAGGTCTCGTCTCCTGCATCGACTCTGTGCATGTGAAACAAAATGCTGCTGCTTCCTGTATCTTCCCACAGGTGGGACCTCCACATCTCTGTAACCAGATGCTTTTGTCTTTCTCTTTTGACAGAGGAATGTCACGGCATCCGGAGTCATCCCTCAGATTTCTCTGATCATGGGCCCGTGTGCTGGTGGGGCCGTCTACTCCCCGGCCCTAACAGATTTCACATTCATGGTGAAGGTAAGAAAGAAGGGCCTGTTTCTGGTGCCCTTTGAGAGTCCTGCAGCCCCTTATCTGCAATAAAAATAATTCCTGACCCAAATCTAGGTTGCTACCTGCATTCTCGTTAGCATTCAGTGGAGTGATGATAAGGTCTTAGTGGAGAGAAGGTTTTGGCACGAAGTCTGTAGCCTGTGGTGTTCACTGGCAGGAGGTACTCATGTGCTTCTATGGTGGGTGATTTTTTTTCTTGTTAATCTGAATTGAAAGGGTTTTTAGGTAATTAAAGGATCTATCCTCTTCCCAGACAGGTGACCGTCTCATAACTCCTATTCAAAAGGTTTCTCACGGGAGGCATTTCTGTTTTATTAGGAAATTGTTTCTGGTGTCCCACATTTATTTCTTCAACTCTTTGCCATTTTATTTTATTTTTTGTAATGTTTTGAATAAATTGATCTCTAACTTCATTTTGAGAGGTGCATATTTTTATTACATGACTTTAATGGAGTGACATTTAAAATTATTTGTAAATGAAGCTTTCTTAGACTTAACATACGGGCAATTACCCTTAAACTGTTACTTTAAAATCAGCCTTGTGCTCTTAAAATATTAACAAAAATGAGTGATAAATACTAAGACGGGAAGGTTGGGGGGTGCAAAGTAACAGTAGTCACTCGACTATTGAGAGGACAGTTCTGAGGGAGTTTAATTGGGAAACACTTCTTTTCTCAAGGGCAGTAGGAATTCAGAAGTTTCTAAAGTGCTTATCCTCTGACCCAGCTATTCTGTTCCTAGGGTCAGACTGAAAGCAACATAAGTGTTGAACAAAAGGGGTGGGTTTAAAAATTAAGATGACCGGATCTCTTGCTTCTTGCACATGCAGAATCCCCTGAACTCTGCCCACTAAACAGGTGCACACCTCGCTGCTGCTATTGCACTTCACCTTCCTGCCACAGGCACAGATGTAGGAGCGGCTCTTCTGATGGAGGCCATCCTTCCCCGCACCTTTGTGCACGTTGCTGAACACAGCTCTGCACGCCTGTTCAGCGGCCGCACGCTGACCCTTCTCTCTACTGCTTTACTACTTTTTTTTTTAAATGGTGGCAAGGATATGGGAAAGGGAAACTTTGCTTTTTTCAGTACTAGGGATTGAACCTGGGGCCTTGCGCATTCTAGACAAGTGATCTACCACTGGGCTCATCCCCAACCCTCCTTTAATACTTTCATTTTTCCCTGGTATTGTGTCCTTCTATTAGAACTTAATCACATTCAGATCTTTTCTGTCAAAAACAAAAGCTGTCCCCTATAAGTAATTCTATGCTCCCCTTCCCCCTGACTTTTTGCAGTGCTGGGGATTGAACTAGGGGACTTGCACATGCTAGGCAAATGCTCTACCACTGAGCGGCACTCCTGGCCTCTATTTTTTTAGTTTTTTTTTCTGTAGTTGTAGATGAACAGCATGCCTTTATTTGTTTCATCGTTATGTGGTGCTAAGGTTCGAACTCAGTGCCTCGCACATGCTAGGCAAGCTCTCTACCACTGAGCCACCACCCCAGCCCCACTCCTGGCCTCTTTTAATTTGAGACAGGGTCTTGCTGAGTTTCCCAGGCTGGCCTTGGACTTGCTGTCCTCCTGCCTCAGCCTCCTGAGTTGCTGGGGTGATAGATGTGCACACTGCGCCTGCCCTCCTTTCCTTTCCATGTCAATTTAGCTTTGTCCTCACAGTCCACTAAACTGTTTGCTAACATCATTAGTGACTTCTGTGTCACTGTGAATGCTGGTTACTGCTCATCTTCCTCAATCTTTCAGCAACATTGTTTTCTCATGCTTCTCGTAATGCCTCTGTGACATCTTCTGTCATCTCTGGCCATACCTTCTTGGTTTCCATTGACGGTTTACATTATCCTGCTCAACCTCTAGCTGCTGGGTTTCAATCCAAACTACTTTCTGTTCTCTGCCTTTTCTTTTCTTTTCTTTTTGTACTGGCACTTAACCACTGAGCAACATCCCCAGGCCTTTTTTGTATTTTATTTAGAGACAGGGTCTCCCTGAGTTACTTAGGGCCTTGCTAAGTTGCTGAGGCTGGCTTTGAACTCTCAATCCTCCTGCCTCAGCCTCCTGAGCCAATGGGATTACAGGTGTGTGCCACCGTGCCTGGCTTCTGCCTTTTTTTAAATCCTAGACTGTTCCATCCTCCACTCACAAAACTTGAGTTAATAACGGTGTTCTTATCCTGCAACTAATTGTTAGACCTTAGTTGTCTGATATCTTAAATATTCCATGTGTTTAATAAAGTGCAACAAAAATACAACATCTTTTTAAAGGAATATGAAAGGTAGTTATGAAATTCATGTGGGGTGAAGAAACATCATGCCAGAGTAAACACTTCAGAAGAAGTGTGATGAGGGGCTAGCCTGCCAGTGCCAGTAGATGATAAAGCTACAGTACCCAAATGGGCCTAATTAACTTGTAATGAGTGGATAGATCAAGGGACAGAACAGAATTGAGAAACGGCTCTAAATATATTGGATATTTAGTGTATGATGAAAGATTGTTCTACTTAGGGCCACTGATAATACCAGTTTTTATGTTGAGGCAGCTATCTGACTCCACACATGAGGGTTTATTTCTGGGTTCCTCTCTCCCACTGATGTGCTCTATCTTCATTATGGAGGCCACTTAGTAAGTTTGGAAATGAAGACGTGAGATCTCCACCTTCATTCTTCTTTTTTCAAGATTGTTTTGACTGTATGTAGTCCTGTGAAGTCCCATATCAATTTTAGGCTGGGTTTTCCTTTTTCTACTTAAAAACTTCATGGGATTTTGATAGAGTTTGCCTTGGATCTGTAGGTGACTTTGGTTGATGATGACATTTTAATATCTAGGTGAAGATTTGTTAATTTTATTGACTCTTTCAAAGAACTGATTCTTGGTTTTGTTAGCGTTTCCTATTTTTCTATTTATCTACTAGCCATAAGTTTATTTTTTTCCTGGTTCTTCAGGGTGTAAAGTTGGGTTGTTTTGAGACCTTTCTTTGTTTTTAATGTGTTTACAGCTATAAGTTTCTCTTTTGTCATTGCTTTCACTATGTTCTGGGGTTTTGTATGATTTCTCTTTTTTTTTTAAGATTTTTTTTTAGCTGGGTGCAGTGGTGCACGCCTATAATTCCAGCAGCTCAGGAGACTGAGGCAGGAGGATTGAGAATTCACAGCCAGCCTCCACGAAAGTGAGGCACTGAGCAACTCAGTGAGACCCTATCTCTACAGAATAGGGCTGGGGATGTGGCTCGGTGGTCAAGTACCCCTGAGTTCAATCCCTGGTACCAAAAAAAAAATTTTTTTTTAGTTGTACATGACACAATACCTTTATTTAATTTATTTTTTTTATATAGTGCTGAGGATCGAACCTAGTGCCTCACACATGCTAGGCAAGTGCTCCACCACTGAGCCACAACCCCAACCCTCGTATGTTTTTAATTTTCATTTGTCTATATATAATTTTTAAATTTCCCTTGTGATTTCTTCTTTGACTCATTGATTATTTAAAATTATTTGCTTTTCACATGTTATGAATTTTCTAGTTTTCCTTCTGTTTTTAGTTGCATCCCATTGTGATTGACTTCATGCCTGTGTTGTGGCCAGACACATGGCCCACGTTGGCATTGCATATCCCAAGGTGTCACATCTTGTTGGTGTCCTTTAAGCTGAAACAATTCCTTGGACTTTTTGTCATGATGTTGACAGTTTTAAAGGATATAAGATACATTATTTTGTTCTCCAGAATGGGTTTATCTGATGTTACCTGAGGATTAGATTCAGATTTGGTATCTGGGTTTGTCTGCCATGTAAGGGGTGTCATGTTGTCTTTAGATTTTTCCATCTAGAGTCAAGAGATGCCCATATTCCCCGTATGAGTGATGCTACTTTGATAACCACTTCAGGGTGGTGTCCATTTCTCCCCTGTGGGAGTTCTTGGTTTTATCTTTGTAACTTAATTATACTCTTGGGAGAGATGCTTGAGAACTTGAGAATATTCTACTCTGCATAACACTTTTTCTCCTTGATTGGTTTCTTTTCTAAACTAATCCATACTTTGATGTTTAATAAAATGGTTATCCAGTTCCATAATTTGCTTCCTATCAGTTGGCATTTAAAAAAATTTTTTAAATTTTTATTTAATTTTTTTAGTTGTAGATGAATATGATACCTTTATTTTATTTATTTTTATGGGGTGCTGAGGATCAGACCCAGTGCCTCATGCATGCTAGGTAGGCACTGTACCGTGGAGCTATAACCCTAGCCCTCAACTGGCATTTTACTCTAAGGAAAAGTACTGGGGATTGAGCTCAGGGGCACTCAACCACTGAGTCACATCCCCAGCCCTATATATATATATATTTTTTTTTTTAAATATTTTTTAATTGTCAATGGACCTTTTTATTTATTTATATGTGGTGTTGAGAATTGAACCCAGTGTCTCACGCATGCTAGGCAAGCGCTTTACCACTGAGCCACACCCCAGTGTCGTGCCCCCCACCCCCGTCCTATTTTGTGTTTTATTTAGAGACAGGGTCTCACTGAGTTGCTTAGTGCCTCACTGATTTGCTGAGGCTGGCTTTGAACTTGTGATCCTCCTGCCTCAGGTGCCCAAGCCTCTGGGATTGCAGGTGTGTGCCATCGTGCCTGGCGAGCCTACTTTCTTAAAGATGTGTTTATTTCATCTACAATTAATGTGGATTCAAGAATTCCTGTTGTGTCCAATGGTTTATAATCCATTACTGTTGCTTGTTTTGATGCTGGTATTGTCCTTAACCAAGCCAAGGGGAGCTCCTTAAGCTGGCTCCTATCCTGCTTTGATATGTGAATCAAGTTCACTTGCGCACATTCCTGTAATAGTTTTAGTTCTTGAAGGTGTTTTTCTTACCTCAAGGTCATGAAGGTAGTTTCCATTTTCTAAAAGCTTCAATGTTTTGCCTTTTTCACCTACCTATATCCACCTGGAATTTACACACGGTTTGAAGAATTTATACATGGTTTGAAGTCAGATCTACCCCCCCTTTTCTTCTTCAGTGTATTGTAGAACCTTTATGGAAATGAACACCCGTTCCTGCTTTGTGTTGCCCCATGTGCCATGAGTTCAGCTCTGGTGGTCTATGTGCCTGTTTCTGTGCCAGTGCCACATTGCCTCAGTCAGGGTGGCTGTAGGAGATGTGGTTAACTAGTAGAGCAGGTGGCAGGTTGGCCTACCTTGTTCTCAGGTGAAGTGGGCTGTTCTTGGCCCTTTGTGTTTATGCAGGGTGGTGGTGTGTTGCCTAGGCTGGTGGTCTCAAACTCCTGGACTCAAGAGATCCTCCTGCCTCAGCTTCCTGAGAAGCTGGGGCTACGGACACATGTCACCACATTTGGCTTTATACTGTTTTTTTTTTTCAACTTTATTGATATGTAAGATAAACTGTACATACTTGAAGTGTACAACTTGGTGTTTGTATACAGCTGTAAGGCAATTAGCACATGATTCAAGGTAACGAACATCCTTCACCCCTAAGTTTCTTTGTAATTCACTCTTCCCTGTTTAACAATCCGATCTTGTAGCCATAGACTTACCTTCTGTCACCAGATAAATTTGCAACCTTCTGTCACTACAAATAAATTTTCATTTTCTAGGATTTTGTATCAACGGAATCATACAAAATATTTTATATATACAAAAATCATATGGAAAAGTATGTACTCATTTGTGGGGGAGTGTTGGCTTCTTTTATTTAGGATAATTATTTAGAGATTGATCTTTTGATGAACATCTTGGGTTGGTTGTTTTTTTTCAATAAACCTTATTTTTTTTAGAGACGTTTAATGTTCACAGCAAAATTGAGCAGAAGGCACAGAGATTTCCTGTGTACACCCAGCTCTCACAATTATGCTGTCACTGTTCCCTACCAGAGTGGTCCATTTGTTACAGCTGACACGTCATTACTCAAAGTCCATGGTTCATTTTAGGGTTCACTCTTCATGTTGTTCATTCTGTGTGTTTTGACAAATATAGAATGACATTTTTCATACGAATAGTTTGACTACCCTAAAAACCCTCTGTGCTCTGCCTGTTCCTACCCTCCCTCACCCTTTGACAGCTGCTGTTTTCCTGCCTATGTAGCTTTGCCTTTTCCAGAATGTCATGTAATTGGAATCATTCAGTTGGTAGCCTTTCCAGATTGGCTCCTGTCACTTAGTAATGGATGTTTAAATTTCCACCATGCCTTTTAATGGCTTAGTAGCTCATTTCTTTTTAGCACTGAATAACATTCATTATCTGGATGCTGGGGGTGTCGTTACCCATCCACCTGCCAGAGGACATCATGGTTCCTCCCTTGTTTTGGCATTATAGTAAAGCTGCTGTAAATACCTTGTGTAGGTTTTGTTTGGACATAACTTTTCAACTAATTTGGGTAAATACCAAGGAGTGCAATTGCTGAATTATATGTTGAAAGTGTATTTAGTTTTGTAAGAAGCTGCCAAACTGTCTTCCAGAGTGGCCATAACCATTTAACATTCCCCCCAGGAATGACTGGTAATTCCTGTTGTTCCACACTGATAATTTCAACTGTGGTTCCTGTTGTTCTGGGCTTCAGCCATTCTGGTGGGTGTGCACTGATATCTTATTTAAGATGAACAGTCATCGTCCCTGATCATGGATGACATGTAGCATCTTCTTGTGCTTATTTGGCAACTGTATATTTTCATTGGTGAGTGAGCTGTTCAGGTCTCTGGCCTGTTTGTTTAAATAGATTGTGTTCTTGTTAAGTTTTATGTGTTCTTTCTGTATTCTGGGTAATAGTTCTTTAGTTGATGTTTCTTTTGCAAATACTTTGTTGCTGTCAGTGGTTTGTCTTTTCATTGTTTTGATAGTCTTTTTCTCAGAATGGAAAATTTTGATTTAAACAAATATAACTTCTTTCTTTCTTTCATGATTATGTCTTCAGTGTTCTTTTTAAAAGTCACTACCCAAACCACGATCATTTAGATATTCTCCCATATTCTGTTCTAGAAGGTGTGTACTTTCCTTACTGTTTTTATTTAAGTCTGTGGTCCATTTTGAGTTGATTTTTGTGAAGGGTGTTGAATCTTTTAGACTATTTCCCTCTAATTTGGATATCCAGTTGCTCCAGACCATAATTTGAAAAGTCCCTCTTTCCTCCAATATATTGCCTTTATTTCTTTGCTGGAGGTTAATAGTCTGTGTATGTTTCTGGATTCTCTGTTCTGTTTATTCTTTAGCCAGTACTACACTGTCCTGGTAACTAGATTGACAGTGTGTCGTGAAATAGTGTCACTCTTCTAGCTTGGTTTCTCCTTCAGCGTTACGTTGGTCCTCTGGGTGTTTTGCCTCACCATATAAACTTCTAGAATGATTTTTTTTTTTAAATATTTTTAGTTGTCAATGGACCTTTATTTTTTATTTATTTATATGTGGTGCTGAGAATTGAACCCAGGCCTCACGCATGCTAGGCAAGTGCTCTACCACTGAGCCACACCCCAGCCCTCTAGAATGATTTTTTGATAGTGACAAATTAACTTGAGTTTTTTTTTTTTAAATTGGGATTGTATTGGATGTGTTGATGAAGTTTGGAAGATATGAAATCTTGACAGCCTTTCTACCTCTGAATGTGGAGTGTCTCCATTTAGTTTTTTGATTTCTCTCAGTTTTGTAGTTTTCCTTATATAGATTTTAATACACATTTTGTTAGATGAATCTCTAAGTATTTTAATTTTGGTGGTGCTAATGTAAATGGTATTGTTTTAAATTTCCAATTCCACTTATTCATTCCTGGTATAAGAAAATGACTTTTGTGTAATAACCTTGTATCTTGAATCTCTGCTCTAATCACTTATTAGTTCCAGATTTTTATTTTATTTTATTTTTTAATAGTACTGGGGATTGAACCCAGGGGCACTGCACCACTGAGCTCTTTTGATTTTTTTTTTTTTTTAAATTTTGAGGTAGGTATAATTTGCCCACCTGGTACCCAGGACTTGTAATCCTCCTTTTTTAGCTTCCCGAGTTGCTAGAATTACAGGTGTGCACCACTGTGCCTGGCCCTTTTTGTGTTTAATTGAGCATTTTATATGATTGCATTTTCTCTCCTTTATTTTAGTACATTTGTTACACTTTTTTTCAACTTTACTGGTTGTCTTTAGGCTTTGCGGTATACATTTGCAACTAACCCAAGTTTCATTTCAAATCACACATACTACTTCCGAGTAGCAGTAGGATGACAGTGATTCTCTTTCCTTCCAACTCTTGGATCATTGCTGTCATTCATTTTCTCTGTATGCATGTGTATGTGTGTGTATGCTTATGTAATTGGATATATTGTTGCTATTGTTTCGAACAAATCATGTTAAACCAACTAAGAATAAAACATAAAATTTTATCTTCCATTTACTCCTTGTCTAATATTCTTCCTTTATATGGATCCAAGTTTCTAACCTTTATCATTTACCTTCAGAAATTCTAAATAATTTAACATTTCTTGCAAGTCAGATCTACTAACAACAGATTCCATCAATTTTTGCTTGTCTGAAAAAGTCTTTTTGAAAAAAATTTTTTTTTAGTTGTAGATGGACACAATACCTTTAATTAATTGTTAACTTATTTTTTATGTGGTGTTGAGGATCGAACCTAGTGCCTCACACTTGCTACTAGGCAAATGCTCTACCATTGAGCCACAACTCCAGCCCCCAAGAAAGTCTTTATCTTTACTTTTTTTTTTTGGTACTGGAGATTGAGCTCAGGGACACTTGACCACTGAGCCACATCCCCAGCCCTATTTTGTGTTTTATGTAGAGACAGGGTCTCACTGAGTTGCTTAGTGCCTGGCCGTTGCTGAGGCTGGCTTTGAACTCGTGATTCTCCTGTCTCAGCCTCCCAAAGTGCTGGGATTACAGGCTTGCGCCACCACGCCCAGCTTATCATTTACTTTTGAAAGATGATTTTGCAGGGTGCAGAATTCTAGATTAGTGGTTTTTTTTTTTAACCCTTTAAATATTTTATTTTACTCTCATCTTGCTTGCATAGTTTCTGCAGAGATGTGGGGTATTCTTCTCTTTGCTCCTAGTATCTAGTGTTTTTTCCCCTCTGGTTTCCTATAGGATTTTCTCCTTACCTTTGTTTTTTCTGTAGTTTGAGAATGATATGCCTGAGTGTGATTTTGGCATTTATCTTGTTTCATGCTAAGTTTACTAGATCTGTGGTTTGGTGTGTGACAATTTAGAGAGATTCTTGGTCATTATTGTTTCCCAACATTCTGTTTTCTTCTTCTAAAGTTTCCATTATGTGCATGTTATGGTTCTTGAATATTGTTTTTGTTTCTAGTTTTTTTTTCCTCTTTGCTTTTCAATTTTGAGTTTTCAGTTTTTCTCTTTGCTCTTGTTTTTACTGAGATACGCTCATGCTGAGATTCTTTTTTTTTTTTAAATGTTTATTTTTTAGTTGTAGATGACAGAATATCTTTATTTTATTTTTTTTATGTGGAGCTGAGGATCGAACCCAGTGCCTTATACGTGCTAGGCGAGCACGCTACCACTGCGCCATAATCCCAGCCCTGAGATTCTTTTTTTTTTTTTAAATTTTTTTTTTTTTTAGTTGTAGATGGACACAACGTCTTTATTTTATTGCTTTGTATGTGGTGCTGAGGATCGAACCCAGGGCCTCACGCATGCGAGGCAAGCGCTCTACCGCTGAGCCACAATCCCAGCCCCATGCTGAGATTCTTACTTTAGCCATACTTAGTGTAACAATAAAGCATGTCAAGCACTCATTTCTGTGATAGTATTTTTGACCTCAGGTATTTTTTTGGTTCTTAGAATTTTCAGTTCTCTGCTTATACTGTGCATCTGTTCTTGCATGTGCTCTATGAGAACGCTTAGTATTTTAATTGTAGTTTTAAATTCCTGATCTTCTGATAATTCTAACACTATTATCATATTTGGTTTTGGTTGCGATGTTTGTTCTGTCTCTTCAGACTATGTTTTTAGCCTTTTGGAGGGCTTAATGTATCATGTCCAGCTATCAAGAAAATCCTGAGTGAAAAAAAACTTGTAAATATTCCTTGAGGAACTTGGTGGTAAGGTGGGGGCAGGGCATTCTGTAGTTCTGAATAGGTCTGTCTTCCAGTGACCCTGCACCTTGGGTTGTGAATCCCAGGTGTTTCTTAGTCCCCTCCCTCTCACCCCATCCTGGACCCGGTTTGGGGTGGAGTTGGGTGTTTTCATGCCTCTGGTCAGTTATCTCTGATAAAACTCCAGCTGGTTAGACTGTGTTGATGGTGTCTCCTGAGGTCAGACCTTGTTAAGAGAACAGAATGCTCTGCTGGCCATTTCAGGATGATCTTTTGTCCCCTTCCCTTGCCAGAAGCAGCAGGGGGTTTTTCACTAATAGGCACTGAGACCTTGGGCAAATTCTTGGAGGTAAAATTTTCAAGTACAAGAGCCTCAGCGACTAGGCCCTTCAGCAGTATTCATCTCTCAGATTACCTGCTGAGCCTCTGGCAACTCGTCCATTAAGTTCAGGTTCCCCTCCATTGTCCTGGCCCCCGGGAGGCTTGACCTCAGGATTTCTGCTCTGGCAAGCCTCTGTTCTCTGTGTTTGCCTGCCTGTCTCAGATTTTGGAGTGGTTTGACCTATGATTCTGTACCTCTCAATGGATCTAAGAACTGTTGATTTTTCAGTTTGTTCAGCTTTTTACTGGTTAGTAAAAACTTCTTACATGCTGACTGACCATTTCTAGTTTCACTGTTAAGAATAATGCTATAAACATTTGTCTAGAAATTTTGTAGAATTGGGGAGATCTTTCTAGCTAGATGTTTCCAAACAAGGGGCTGGGATTGTGGCTCAGTGGTAGAGCACTTGCCTCGCATGCGTGAGGCACTGGGTTCGATTCTCAGCACCACATAAAAATAAATAAATAAAGATATTGTGTCCATCTACAACTAAAAAAAAAAAAAAAAATTAAAGATTCCAAACAAAGGAACCATAAAAGACTGATATAGGACAGATAATAGATTAAGGATGAACCTTAGTTTGTAAAGAGTCAGTTGGCTGAGCATGGTGGATCACACCTGTAAGCCCAGTTACTCTGGAGGCTGAGGCAGGTGGATCTATGTTCAAGGCCAACCTAGGCACCTTAGTGACACCCTGTCTCAAAATAAAAAAGGACTGGGGATGTGGCTCAGTGGTAGAGCACCCCTGGGCTCAATCCCCAGTACCAACAAATAAAACCAAATCCCAACAAAACAAAATTCTGTCCACTAGAAAAATGGGAAAGAAAATGAATAGTCAGTTCAGAGATGACTGTGGTAGAACATTTATTGTAGAGTTGCTTATTTAATAAAACATTGGAAACAAGTGTCCATCTGTAGGTGACAGTTCAGTTATGATACATGTCCCAGTACTTATCTAATGATCTTCAAGCTATCGTACTATGGTTTAAAAAGAAATCATATTTGGGAATATTATACATATGACATTGTTTGTGTTATAAATGAAAAAGATACAATGGAAGAAAGAAAATGTTTGTGTTAGTGTTACCAGTGTCCTAGGCCAGAGGCCTGACTCAGCCCCGCCAAAACAAAACCAAAAAACCCACCAGATCCTGTCATTTGCCTCAAACACCAAGCAGAAAAAGTAATGGTGAAAAAGCAGGAAAGGAACTTTAATCAATATCCCATACTGGGAAGGTAAAGTGAGATCCAGTGTCTCAACCCTGTCTTTGGGATGCTGATGTGAGTTTGAGATTTAAATAGAGGAAGAATCGGGAGCAGTGTTTGTCCATCGGTGGCCTGGTTGGCCCTTCTCGTGGCTCTGGTTCTGCAAGGTGGCTTGAGAGGAGACTCTTCATCACTGGAGGGGCCGCTTCCTTTTGTTGCTCAGGGTGTTTATCCCAAGGCCTGTGATCCTGGAAGGGGGGCAGCTCTGCTCCTGCTGTGTCTGGAAGGTGTGGCTCAGTGACTGAAGACTTCTAGGCCCCACTCCAGGGCTTTGAAATAAGGTGCTAGGTTTGGGGTTTAGGGCAAATAAACCTTGTATTGCTAGTTTTTAGACGAGCATTCTTTAAATGATTACCATGCCTACGTGCGGAGCTCAGCAGGGCCTGACCCCAAGTTGAAGGTGATAAAGTGAAGGCAGAGGCGCCCAGAGCTTTATCCTGCTTTCAGCCGCCTGTTGTGCATGTGCCGGCCTAAATGAGTGGTCACTGCTTTCAGCAAAGGCAGCCTCCCAAGTCCCTGTCACACTAAAGAATAAGAGGACAGGTATATAAATGTTCACATGTGCATGAGTGTTGTCTGTAAGGATGAATCAGAAACAGTGCTTGTCCTAGGGCAAGGAGGTTGGAGGCTGAGAAACAGGCCTGGGATATGGACTTTCTCCTTTCTCTCTCCTCTTTTCTCTCTTCTCTCTCCTCTCCCTCCTCTCTCCTCTCTTTTCTCTCTGTCTTGGTGGGCCTGCACTTGCTAGGCAAATTCTCTACCACTGAGCTATGCCCCCAGATTTTTTTTATTTTGATGAGTTTTCACTAACCTGCCTAGGCTGGCCTCCAACTTGAGATCCTCCTGCCTCAGCCTCCTGAATAGCTGAGATTACAGGTTTACACCACTGTACCAGGCTTAGACTTACTTTGCATTGTATACCCCTATTCTTGTGTTTAAATTTTTTATACATTTTATTATCTATAACTTAGGAACTAAAAATTAAAAGCCTGTCACACTCTAAATGCCAGAGTATTGATTATCAGCATCTTTAAGTGTCTTCACTTACAGTGATTGATTGCATACCATCTTGGGGGCCTCATTTTCCTTAGATGTACATGGGGGTGATATGGCAGCTAGATTTTATTGACATAGTGCTGTGAAGTGCTTAGAAAAGCACTTGGTTCTCAACAAACTCTGAGTAAGGGTCACCTGTTACTGAATTCTATGGATGAGTGACCCTGAGATGTTTGTAATGCTGCAAGTTAATTTGCTGAGATAGAACCATGCAACAAAGATTAAAAAAAAAAAAAATCAAAGAGGACTGGAAAACTTGAGTCTTGGTCTGGATGGGTCTCTCTGCTGTCAAGCTTCTTCCTTCCCTGAATTTGTCGTCTTGGGTGAGTGAACTTCAAGATCTGAACTGCTCTGGTGATCCGAGATTGATAGTTCTGAATATCTGATTTCAGGACACCTCCTACCTGTTTATCACTGGCCCTGATGTTGTGAAATCTGTCACCAATGAAGATGTCACCCAGGAGGAGCTCGGTGGTGCCAAGACCCACACAACCATGTCAGGTAAGAGGCCTGAGGATGAGCTTACTGTACAGGCAAGCAGCCAGGAGAGGGCATTGCCAAAGGGAATGGTGATAGATTTCTAAAAATATCATTTAATTGGCTGGACTTACTTGGGAAGACTGTAGTACAGGGTATCACCTGCAGACAGGAAACAAATACTAGGGTGTTACTGATGCTTTTATGTGATTCTTTTTTGGTGTGGTGCTGGGGATGGAACCCAGGGCCTCTCACATGCTGGGCAAGTGCTCTACCACAGAACCATACCCAAGCCCTTGCTTTAATATTCTTTAATTTTAAAGCTAATCGTTGGAATGGTGGTCATAAGTACGATTTATACATGTACAGTTGAATTTATAACAAAGATCTGTTACTTCAAAGTTGGAGAATGAAGAGTAGATTGTGTTTTACTGATTCCCATTGGCCAGGTAACATTACGGTCAACACCCACGTGTTTATGAAATTGATCATCGTTCACCTCTCTGGGGTTACTTACCACTCATGCTGCGTTTAAAATGTGTAAAGATTCTGTGCTTTGGCATCGAAACAAAAAGTTTTGTTGCTATAGAAAGGCACAGAATGGGCACGCGTCTGATGTTAGTGAAGATGGGTTTTCTCGGGCATAATTGGCAGTGGTTTCTTTCTCACTGGGGTATAAAATATGTTGAGTCTTGGCGATGTCTTTGGTTTGATAAAATATGCTGTTTATTCTTAATTTCAATAATATTTCATGTTATGGTAGAAAATACAGTAGTGAAAATAGCAATTCCATTGACCCCAGATAATCACCACGGAGTTTTCTATGATACCTCTGCTTTTTTTTGGGGGGGGGGGGGCCATGAGTTGTGCATATATGTGCATCCAAACAGGTGGTTACACATTCTTCTCTCACCTGTTTTTTCACTTGCTAGTTTAAAGTAATGAAGCCCTGCCCATGACATTGGATATTCTTTGTAACATGATTTTAGGAGTTTTTTGTTTTGTTTTGTTAATTTTTTTATAGTTGTTGATTGACCTTCATTCATTCATTTATTTATATGCGATGCTGAAGATCAAACCCAGTGCCTCCCACATGCGAGGCAAGTGCCTTACCACTGAGCCACAATCTCAGCCCCAGGAGTTTTTTTAAAAATTTTTTTAAGGGCAGTATGCGGTGGTCTTTCTGGGCCTGAGCCTCTTTGATGGGCTGTGTCTCACACGCCTGATCCATATCCCCTAAGCAAAGCCCCAAAGATGCTCTGTACATCAGACTTCCATCTTGCTGTCTGGTTTTTGGCATTTGACCGCAAACTTTAAATAGGTCAAGTGTGCAGTTCATACCGTATTTCTTTTTTTTAATGCACTCAGAGTTATATAATCATTCCCACAATTTTGGAACATTTTCATTACCCCTAGAAGAAACCCTGTACCCACCAGCACTCCTACCCCAGTGCACCCCATGTTCCCTGCCCCAGGCAAATCAACCTCAGTCTACTTTCTATTTCTGTAGATTTGCCTAATGTGGACATTTCATATAAATGGAATTCCATAACATGTCCTCTTTGGTGACTAGTGTCTTGATTAGCATCAGTTTTTAAAGTTTTATCCATTTTGTTTCATGAATCAGTATTTCATTCCTTTTTATTTTATTTTTTTTTATTTTTTATTTTTTTTGGTACTGGGGATTGAACTCCGGGGCACTTGACCATTGAGCCACATCCCCAGCCCTATTTTGTGTTTTATGTAGAGACAGGGTCTCACTGAGTTGCTTAGTGCAAGCCATTGCTGAGGCTGGCTTTGAACTCGCGATTCTCCTGTCTCAGCCTCCCTAAGTGCTGAGATTACAGGCTTGAGCCACCACGCCCGGCTCATTCCTTTTTATGACTGAATAATATTCTTTTTAAAAAAATATCTTTGTTTTGTTTATTTTTCTTTATGTGGTGCTGAGCATTGAACCCAGTGCCTCACATGGGCAAGGCAAGAGCTCTGGCACCGAGTCACAACCCCAGCCCCGACTGAATAATATTCTAATGAGTATTTTTGCAGTGCTAGGGATAGAACGCGGGGCCTCATGTGTGCTAGGCAAGTGTTCTACCACTGAGATGCATCTCCAGCCCTACTGTATTTTATTGTCTGTTGACCCGTTAATGGACGCTTGGGGCGTTTCCACTTTTTTGCTCTCATAGGTATGCTACTGTAAATACATCTATGTGAGTGGATGTTTTCATTTCTCTCTGATACATACCTGGAAATAGGATTTCTGGGTGAAATGATAACACATGTTTAACTCTTTGAGGAATTGCCAGACTGTCTTCCAAAGTGGGTTGTACTAATTCATAAATACTTCTTGACTGAGATAATTTTGTTATGTTGGAAATGCTGTTTACTCGTTGGGCACCTGTGCAGGAAGCATTGTTCTGGGTTGGGAGTGCACCGTGGTTGGAACAGCGATGGATCCTGCCCATGTGGGCTTATATTCTAGTAGAGAAGATCAATGATAACAAGCATTATCAATAAGTGCATCATATAGCATGTCAGACTGTAACGTATTCTATGGAAGAAGTACAGCAGGGCAGAGGAGATTGGGATTGCTGGAGTTTGAGATGGGTGGGCAGGGTGGGCCTCACTGTGAGTACAGTGGTGGAGCAGGTGGAAGTTCACAATGGGTGTCTAGGGAGGAGCATTGCAGGTAGTGGGGATAGTTGATGCAAAGGCCCTGGGGTAGAGAAGTGACTGTTCAGTGGACAGCAAGGAGCAGAGACATGACGTGATGTGACCTAAAGGCCCCTCTGGCTGCCGCGTGGACAAGAGACTGTAGGGGTTGGTGAAGCCGGGAGTCTGAGGCCAACCTGAGAGTCCTAGTCACTTTCTGCACTGCATCTGTGGCCTTGTTTGCTGGTGTTTATTTCAGAACATTCTTCAGGAACAATGGCTGGATCCCTCGCGGGGTCAGGTAGTTCCCTCCTTTCCCCTCACGTCCTGGGCGGGGCACTGGCCCTGCCAGGGGCTGGCAGTGATGAGATGCCCTCTGGAGGGAGCGTCCTGCAGTAAACAGGGCACGAGGGGTGGCAGGAAGAGCCCCCACTGACTGGATGGGAGTGGAAGGTGGAGGATAGGAGTGGGGGCCATGAGCACAGCCTGACTGACGGGAGGGTGACCCTGCAGAGGTCGGAGTACAGAGCACAGACCAGCGTGGGAGTGGAGCTCAGCCCAAGGTCTGGGGTGTGCAGTGTCCCGTCCTCAGCCGAGGGCACAAGATGGAGCTGTCAGCACGGTCTGCTGCACGGAGCCCCAAAGAGGGCCAGTGGGCAGGAAGCGCGTCCTCATGCTAACAGCCCCCCGGCCCATTTATCCTCTGTTTTCTCAGGCGTGGCCCACAGAGCTTTCGAGAACGACGTCGATGCCCTGTGTAATCTGCGGGAGTTCTTCAACTACCTGCCGCTCAGCAATCAGGACCCGGCTCCCGTCCGCGAGTGCCACGATCCCAGGTGGGTGGCAGGCCGTCCCCCACCCCCCCATTTTTCAAGATGGCTTGACCTTGTCTGCCCTGACAGGATCCCCAGGGTCGTTGGGCGTCTTGGAGCAGGTTGTGGAGTATGGTCAGTGTGGCTGCTAGATATGGGGACTGTGGTGGCAAGTCTGGATACAAGAGCAAAGGAATATGATTGTATTCACATTCTTCATCTTGGTAGTTTCTTGTGGGTACCTTACGGGGTGGGGGGCCACACATTTTGCTTTCTGATACTTGAGTTGTCAAAACTTGGAGATGAAAGATTTTTTTGTCTTGACATGAAATAAACAAACATGAAGGGATGCAAACAGCTTGCTCCTATGGAAACTCGTCTGTGCACACTATTCTTGCCAGAGGCTGGGGGAGGCCTGGAGGAGAGCCTGCTGCTGGTGGCCTAGCAAGACCGCCTTACCTCTTGCTTTTGGGGTCACTGCCAGATATGGTGGGAAGGTACCTCAGAGCAGGGTGAGCAGGGCCACTGCCCTGCACCTCTGTTCGCGTTTCCTCTCCAGATTAGAACTGCCTGCGCCCATGTGGCCTGAACTTCAGTGGAAAGGGTTTGGAATTATGTGGGAAGGAGCCATTTTAGCCATTTACTGTATGGTTTGGATCTAAGCTTCCATCTGTGGGGCTTGGAATAGGCCAGGGGTGACCTGAAGTCATGTCACAAAGACCCCACTGAGGCCTATGTATGTAGTCCTAAAGGGGAGGGTGGCTCAGGGCCCAGGGACTATAGACATAGCCTCCTTTGTGAGCACGTATACTATTTGGTGTTCTTGAAGGGTTAGGGGATCACTTGAAGGTGTTCCGGCCCAGTAGCCTGCATTGGCTGTGTGTGTAATGGGAAGTGAAGGAGGACTTCTCATCAGGGGCCATGCCGAGTTCAGAGAACAGCTCTGGGAGTTGGGCTTGTTGGGCACATGGCCTGACCAAGGCCAGACCTGAGCCCAGGGCTACATTACATCTTGGAGTCACTGTAGCCCCTGGCTGTCCACGCAGAACGGGAAGGGCTAAGAGTCTGATGGAGAGAGGAGGTTGGAGGGTCTAAATTGCTGAGTCCCCTGTGGAGGGGGAGTGGGCTCTGGCTTAGCCTCCTTGCTGAGCCACCTGGATGTAGGCAAGGGAGAGAGTCACGGTCCTGTGTCTCAGTCTGTGGGGTTGCTTTTTCTTCTTCTTTTCCTTTCCTTCGGTATTGGGGATTGAGCGCAGCATGCTCTACCACTGAGATAAACCCTAGCCCTTTTATTTTGAGACAGGATCTGGCCAGGGTGCCTCGGCTGACCTTGAGCTTGCAATCCTTCTGCCTCAGTCTCCTGGGTAGCTGGGATTGCAGGCGTGTGCCACTGAGCCTGGCACGGTGAGGCTTTGCTTCTTCGAGGTGCTCCAGCAGGTCAGCCTTCCCACGGGGAGCGGGAACCCAGGGTGGTTTCTGCACAACTCTGACTTTGCCACTTGCTGTTAACCTTCCAGGGTGTTAGGTTGGGCTCCCTGCCTGGGTCCCGTTCACTCCAGTGTGCTTTAGTGTCTCACACCGTGTCTAGCATTAGGAGGTATGCAGAGTTTAGATGAATCACATTCAAGGGGAAACAGGACAGTCTCCTGGGTTGGTATTGGACCCAGGTTGTGATTAATGGGTGGCAAGGGTAGCTCCTCTGCAAGCCCAGCAGGGACAGAACCAGCCCAGTCCCCACGTTGAGCCTCCTCTATTTCCTTCCCCACCTCCTACCTGCAGAGAGGTCACCGGCACCCTTTTTTAAAAAATATATTTCCTTTTTAGTTGCCAGCGGACCTCTATTTTATTTATTTATTTACATGTGGTGCTGAGAATCGAAACCAGTGCCTCACACATGCTAGGCAAGTGCTCTGCCTCTGAGCCCCAGCCCCAGCCCGAGGCCACTGGCTCTCTTGACTGTGCGTGCCTCTTTCCTAGTGACCGCCTGGTCCCTGAGCTTGACACCATTGTCCCTTTGGAATCGACCAAAGCCTATGACATGCTGGACATCATCCACTCGGTGAGTGCCACGCTCTCTGGCTCCCTGCCCTTGCTCAGCCACGTCCGTGTCAGTGTCCTGTGGCGGAGTGAGGAAGTGCTGGAGCTGGCCTTGGTGTCAGTTGCACAGGGTGGGCACTGAAGGGCCACTGAAGAGCCGGTGGCAGATGGACTTGGGGGCTGGAGGACGGAAGAGCCAGCGGGGCCAGCAGAGCTGGCATCCTCCAGAGGGCACTCTGAGGTGCACAGATCCATGCTACCTCCTGCGTCTGGAGTGGGGTGGGGGTGTCCTTGTCAGGGGACCTTATGCTCAGGCTGCCCTGTCTTTTTAGAGGAAGGGGAGTGGATGGGGCATCCTGTGACAGGTTAGGACACGCATGTGGAAGTCTGCGGTGGACGAGCCATTTGTACCTTTTTCTTGGTGCAGCAGATACTGGGTCATTGAGGAAAAGGGACAGCGTTGGGCAAATTGGGGGCACTTGTAGATGGCCATTGTCTTCCTCATGTTCATGGCCCTCAGCAGTCCTTGCTTAAAGGGACATGGGTATCTCTGTAGGCTCAGCCCGTCCCAGGGCCTGGCTCTCCTGGCCACACGTCCCTCCTCCCCCTTGCTCTGGGGAGTTCCCGGGGCTCAGTGGCCGTGGCCAGACTCAGGTCAGGTGGACAAAAAGAAGACACAGGAGATCTCAGTGCCATTCATCAGTAGGTGGATCTTACAGGTCTAGTTCAGACTTTATACTTTATAAATCTTATTCTCAAGTACATGGGAAACATTCACAAAAGCCGATCAAAAAGAAAATGTTAAATTCCATAGAGAAAAAATATTACAAACAACACCACTTAAAGCTAGAAATTTGAGCCAGGCACAGTGGCACACGCCTGTAATCCCAGCACTTTGGGAGGCTGAGACAGGAGAATCACAAGTTCAAAGCCAGCCTCAGCAACAGCGAGGTGCTAAGCAACTCAGACCCTGTCTCTACATAAAACACAAAATAGGGCTGGGGATGTGGCTCAGTGATCGAGTGCTCCTGAGTTCAATCCCTAGTACCAAAAAAACAAAAGATTTGTTTTTGTTTTGTTTTTTTTGTACCAAGGATTGAACCCAGGGGCACTTAACCACTGAACCACATCGCCAGCCCTTTTTGACACAGGGTCTCACTAAGTTGCTTAGGGCCTCGCTAAGTTGCTGAAGCTGGCTTTTAACTTGTAAACCTCCTGTCTCAGCCTCCCAAGTCTCTGGGATTACAGGAATGCACCACTGCAACCAACTTAAGAGGGTGGGATTTTAAAAATTTTGCATAGTCAGCTTTACCAATCTTATACTTGAAACCAGATTTGAGTTCAAGTTCAAAAACATTTCTTTATCTTCTCCAAAGATTATGGAGGAATTCAGTTATGCTTTTCTTTAATACTTGTGTTGATTTGCAGTTTTTATGTAGTTCTCCAACCTATTCATAGTTCCCTACCCCCAAGTCCTTTTGATTTCTTATTTTGAGACAGGGTCTTGCTAAATTGCTGAGACTGAGCCAAACTTGCACTCCTCTTGCCTCAGCCTCTAGCCTCACAGGGATTACAGGTGTGCACCACAGCACCTGGCAATTTAACTTTTGTATATTTTATATTTTCCTAAATATTTACCCAGCTGTCCTAGCATCATCTCTTAAAAAGTCAATCTTTGCCCCTGGGACTTGAGATCTAATATATCATATACTGAAACTCTCCTGAGTCTATTTCCAGTTTTTCTGCTCTCTCACACTGGTCTGTTTATGTGCCAGGACAACACTGTCTTAACTACCGAATGCTTTAACATAAATTCCCCACCTGTAACTTTTATAGTGTATTCCTAATAATTATTGTACTTTAATTTTTCCATATGAATTTATGTATAAACTTGTATAGTTCTATAAAAAAATTCCCTGAGATTGGTTGTTGTTTTTTTTTGGTACCGGAGATTGAACTCAGGGGTACTCAACCACTGAGATGTACTTCCCACTGCAGAGTATTATAAATGTATGAGTCTACTACCATTACATTGTCATTTATAATTGCAAGATATGTCTATTTTGGTGCCAGTACCATGCCGTTTTTGTTACCATAGCTTTGTAGTCTAGTTTAAGGTGTGGTATTGTGATGCTGCCTGCTTCACTCTTCTTGCTAAGGATTGCTTTGGCTATTCTAGGTTTCTTATTCTTCCAAATGAATTTCATGATTGCCTTTTCTATTTCTATAAGGAATGATTTTGAGATTTTAATTAGAATCACATTGAATCTATATAGCACTTTGGGTAGTATGGCCATTTTGATAATATTGATTCTGCCTATCCAAGAGCATGGGAGATTTTTCCATCTTCTAAGGTCTTGTACACTTTCTTTAGTGTCCTATAGTTTTCATTGTGGAGGTCTTTCACCTGTTTTGTTAAATCGATTCCCAAGTTTTTTTTTTTTTTTTTTTTTTTGAGGCTATTGTGAATGGGGTAGTTTTCCTAATTTCTCTTTCAGAGGATTTATCATTGATGTATAGAAATGCAATTGATTTATGGGTGTTGATTTTATATGCTGCTACTTTGCTGAAATCATTTATTCTAGAAGTTTTCTGGTGGCATTTTTTGGATTCTCTAAGTATAGAATCATGTCGTCGACAAATAATGATAGTTTGAGTTCTTCATGTAGACCAATGGTACAGGATAGAAGATAGAGACAAAACCACTTAAATGCAGTTATCTCATACTAGACAAAGGTGCCAGACATGTATGTACATTGGAGAAAAAATAGCCTCTTCAACAAATGGTGCTGGGAAAACTGGAAATCCATATGTAGCAAGATGAAACTAAACTCCTATCTCTCACCATGCACAAAATTTAACTCAAAGTAGATCAAGGACCTGGGAATTAGACCAGAGACCCTATGCCTAATAAAGAAAAAGTAGGCCCAAATCTTCATCCTGTCAGATTAGGACCTTACTTCCTTAACAAGACTCCTATAGCGCAAGAAGTAAAATCAAGAATCCATAAATGGGAACTGGGATTGTGGCTCAGTGGTAGAGCGCTTGCCTCGCATGTGGAAGGCACTGGGTTTGATCTTCAGCACTGTGTATAAATAAATGAATAAATAAAGGTCAATCAACAACTAAAAAAAAAAAAAGAATCAATAAATGGGATGGATTCAAACTAAAAAGCTTCTCAGCAAAAGAAACAATCAATGAAGTGAACAGAGAGCCTACATTCCGGGAACAAATTTTTGCCACACGCACATCTGATAGAGCGCTGATCTCCGGGATAAAGAACTCAAAAAACACTAAAAAAACCAAACAACCAAATCAATAAATGGGATAAGGAGCTGAACAGACACTTATCAGAAGAAGATATACAATCGATCAACAGACATGAAAAAATGTTCAACATCTCTAGCAATTAGAGAAATGCAAATCAAAACTAAGATTTCATCTCTAGTCAGAATAGCAATTATGAAGAATACAAACAACAATAAGTGTTGGTGAGGTTGTGGGTGAAAAGGCACATTCATACATTGCTGGTGGAACTGCAAATTGGTACAACCAATCTGGAAAGCAGTATGGAGATTCCTTAGAAAACTTGGAATGGAACCACCATTTGACCCAGCTATCCCACTCCTGGGTCTATACCCAAAGGACTTAAAAACAGTGTACTATAGCCGGGCGCGGTGGCTCAAGCCTGTAATCCCAGCACTCAGGGAGGCTGAGACAGGAGAATCGCGAGTTCAAAGCCAGCCTCAGCAATGGCGAGGTGCTAAGCAACTCAGTGAGACCCTGTCTCTACATAAAACACAAAATAGGGCTGGGGATGTGGCTCAGTGGTTGAGTGCCCCTGAGTTCAATCCCCAGTACAAAAAAAAAAAAAACAAAAAAAAAACAGTGTACTATAGTGCTGCAGCCACTTCAGTGTTTATAGCAGCTCAATTCATAATAGCTAAACTGTGGAACCAACGTAGATGCCCTTCAATAGATGAATGGATAAAGAAACTGTGGTATATATACACAATGGAATATTACTCAGCAATAAAAGAGAATAA
>PVHX01019595.1:0-34064 GCA_004024805.1 Geosciurus inauris
AATATGAAGAATGTAATCTGCTTATAATTTTGTGCAAAGTTAGAAAAATTATGATTGTAATAATTTTTTTTTCTATTTGCCTCAACAAATATTTTCAGTGAATAGTGTGTACAGCTTCTGAAAATTTGTTTTTTTTCTGTTATGTTTGATAACATGTATTAAAATGCAACTTTTGAGAAAAATAAATAAAAATTAAAAATTAAAAAAATTTAAAAAAAAATGTAAAAAACGGCTGAGGATGTGGCTCAGTGGATTAGTGCGCCTTGGTTCAATGCTGGTACAAAAACCAAAACAAACAAAAAAAACTTATCTTGAGGGCTGGGGTTGTGGCTCAGTGGTGGAGCGCTTGCCTAGCATGCGTGAGGCACTGGATTCGATTCTCAGCACCACATATAAATAAATAAAATAAAGGTCCATTGACAACTAAAAACATATTTAAAAAAACTTATCTCGAATATAACTGTATTTCCATATTTTAAAATTAATTATAGTATTTAGAAAGCCAACAGCTATAGAGTTTTCTAGGCAAATGATACAAATATCAGCAGAATACAATAATTTTATCTGTTCTTTTCTAATACAGTATTTATAGTTGTTATTTCTTTCATAGAATATCCAAAACAAGGTTGATTATGATGACAATGATGCTATCCATACATTATTGTTTTAATATCTTACCATTTACAATGGTATATTTTCTTAAGTATTGTTAAATAATCTTTATCATTTTTAAATAATTTCCCTTCTATTTTACTCAGAATTTCTATTAATAATGACCACTACATTGTATGAATTGGGTTTTTAAAATATGTGATCAGGGTTTTTAAAATATGTGATCATTTATTATTTGTCTTCTAATTTGTTGAATAATTAATTATTTAGATAGATTTCCTAAAAACAAACCCTACTCACTTAGTGTACTTTTTGATGCACTGCTAAATTCTATCTGCTAATATTTTAGGCACAACTTTTAAACCGATATTCATAAATACAGTTAGGATATATATTTTTTCTTGGTCCTATATCAGATAAAAATATTAAGATTATAATGGTCTTATAAAGCTCATTAAGATCTTTCTATTTTTTTAATAGTAGTCTGGAAGAGATTTCAGATCAACAATTTTTAAGGTGTGGTCCATTTAGGGAATTGGTGGCGAGGTCAAAGCTATTTTTACAATAACAATCAGACCTCACTTGCCCTTTTCACTATGTTGATGTTTGCTTTGCAGATTAAAAAGCAATAGTAAGTTTGCTACTTCCTCAGTGAGAGCAAAATGACTGCCACCCAACTCTGCCAGCAGACTCTTCACTGTCATGCATATACTTTAAAATATTCTTAACAAAGCAGTGAAATGTATTAATTTTATTCATCTTTTTGGTGGTGCTATATCTGCAGTCCCCTAATTTTATAAAAACTTGGCACTTGAGTAGGCATCTTTTTAATATTCAATGGACAAGACAGAAGTACACGTGAAGCACTTCTGCATATTGAAGTATGATGGTTGGCTTTAGGAAAAGCCTGGTGTGGTTGATTGACTTGCAAGCTAAATGAGTTCTTTTCATGCAACACTACTCTCTGGAAAGAATAACCAATAGACAACATATACGGCTTCTTGAACTTGGGGATTTGGCAGATGTTTATTTGTAAATAAACAAAGTGAGCCTGTCACTTAAGGAAAACATCTGACAATATTTTTTACTAGTGCTACAATGTGAACTTTCAGTAAAAAAGAGCATTTTGGAAAACTGTATCTGCTACCATGAGCTTCATGTCTTCCCAATCACTAAAGCTTTTCTGATCAATTGGTGGGGATGATATTAATGAACATGATTTGTAAGATATTATATAATCAAATGTGTCAACATTTGGAAGATCTGAACAAATTAGTGAACTAATAGTTTCCTATTTTTTGTCTGATGTCACAAAATCATGCATGAGTAAAAGATTCATTCAAAGTTCCAGACAGACCAATGGATATTTAATATAACAGTATGAAAAGTCCATCAGTATGGTTCCATATTCCATAATGTAATCAATTCTTTAAAAAATACTGCTAGTCAAGTTTGCATGTAATATGAAGAAGAATAGTCACAATTATCTAATGAAGATAATCTTCCCTTTTGCAACTACACATGTATGTGAGGCTAGACTTTCTTCATATACGTCAAGGAAAACAAAATATCAGAAACTGCTGCATTCAGAAGTAGAGATGAGAATTCAGTTTTCTTCTGTTAAGCTAGGCATTAAACAGACTTGCAACAGTGGAAAACAATGCCACTCTTCTCATGGAATTTTTGAAAATGTAGTTATTGTTCATAAAAACATATTCATATTAATATATAATGTTTTCATTATATTATTTTTAAATGAATTAATTATTTTTAAAAATTTGTTTTGATTTCTAGTGTGGTAAAATTGATATCAGTAACCCACATAACCAAAGCCCTTTTGAGGCCCTTAAGAATTTTGAAGGGGCTAAGGGTGTAGCTCAGTGGTAGAGCACTTGCCTAACATGCAGGAAGCCCTATATTTTATCCCCAGCACTGCAGGGGGATTTTAAAGAATGGAAAGGGCTCTGAGACCACGAAGTTTGAGAACAACTGGCTGAAATAATGTCAGGATTACCTACATTATGTAGATGTCAATAGTGAAGCATCTGGATTTGGTGCCTTTTTAAATGGGGTGTCTACAGTCACTATTTCCTTCGCTCTGTTGTAATTGCTTATTTAAGTTTTGGTAACTTAAATTTTTGCTAGGAAATCACCTTTTTCTTGAAGGTTTTCAAATTTATTGCGATTGTGTTGCAGGAAGTATTTCTCAAATTTCCTTCAATACTTTTATTATCATTGGCTAATTCTCCTTTTTTATTCCTAATCTTGAAATTTTCCTTCAAAGCCCTCTTCATTTCAAATATACCATGAATAAAACATCATACAAGCTTTCGGTCAGAGGGTAGAAGAGGAGACAATGGTATACAAGCCCTGCTGTGGAAGAAGGCAGAGAGACTGGCTGTGGTATATATATGGACTATCCCCTTAGCTGATCCCTGTGAACATTTAAGAAAAAGAGATGGGGAATGAGGATGTGGCTTCGTGATAGATCATCAGCCTGGCATGCTTGAGGACCTGGGTTTGATCCCCAGAACTGCAAAAAAAAAAGATAGCACAAGGGTTGTCAGCTGGGGTGTCTAAGCCTGAGCTTCACAAGGCTGATGATATTTGTAGATCCACTCATATCTAAGATCTGCTTCTCAACTTTTAACATTCTTAAATTCAATTCTGTTCATGTTGCCAAACTTGGATCAGGTTCTGGAATAATTCTCACTAACCATAGTTTAAAAATGATCTAAAAACAAAAATGTCAATTTATTAATTTCCTACCAAATGAATCAGAATACCTATGTCTGTTGTTCAAAGCACTTCTTTGCATTGCATGCAAGTGGTTGTGGTTTCCTAGGGAGTGCTCTTGGAGATGTGTCTCTAAGGAAAGGAGGAAGGCAGGATTTGGCAGAAGGAGGTTGTGACTAAGATCTCCTATGATCCTGTGTTAGTTACCTTTCCATCATTGTGACAAAATACCTTCAAAAATCAAGTTAAAGGAGAAAAGATTTATTTCGGCTCATGGTTTCAGAAGTTTCAGTCCATGGTCAGCTGGCTCCATGGCTGTCAGGCTTGTGGCAAGGCAGAAACATCATGTTGGAAGGGCAGGGCAGAGGTAAGTTGCTTACTTCATGGCAGCCAGGGAAATGGGGAGTGGTGGAGATGGGGCTAGGGACAAGATATAGTCCCCAAGGACATGCCCCCAAGGACCCACACCCTTCAAATAGGTCTCACCTCCTACAGTTTGTACCACTTCCCAATAGTTCCATTTGTCTACAACTCCAAGAACACCTTAATCCATAGATGAGTTTAGACTCCAATGATCCAATCACCTTCCCAAAGCTTCACTTCTCAACACTGTTGGGGACCATGCCTTTAACACATGAGCCTTAGGGAACATTCCAGATTCAAACTTTGCAACTAGAAAGACTCTTTAGGTTTGCCTCAAGTTGAGGCAATGAAGCTGGGCCTTTGAATTTCTGTATTAGTTCTTGGTAGGGGGTGCCTCTTGGGAGGGGCCGCAAACTTGTCTGAGGCAGGTCCTGTGGGCTGGGGCTATGCCCAGGTGAGGGATGCAGATTTGTACCTTTAGCAGCCCCTACTCCTATTAGATGTAATTCCCTAACACACCTGCATTGGTCTGAAGAGAGTGGGCAGAATACCATAGCACTCATGGTTGCACCCACTGGTTGCAAGGTGCATCTTGAATTCAGGAACATTAAAATGTAAAAAAGCGGGGGCATCTTAAAAAAAGAAATGTAGTGTGAAGATTCAGGTGTCCTTTTTGGAACACCAATGCAAGCCATACTCCAGGAAGAACCAGAGTAGAGAACTGGAAATCTAAGGGGCTCCAGGGATCGTTATTCATTGTCATGCATGTTTCTTCCTCCAAATCTGCTTTACTCTTCTTTGTTGATATTCCAACTCTCTTTGATAAACAGTTTTCTAGTAACCAACCAATAGAGGATAATGGCCACTGCTATGCTGACAAATGCTTATAAACTTGCTCTCTGTGAAAAAGGGATATATTACATATATATGTACATATATATATAATTTTGTGGAGGGTACAATTTATAAATAATAATTATACAGTACTCTTTTTTGTAAATTCCATATATATAATTGATTCTCACAGAATGCGTTCATTGATTTTTATAGAACTCTTGTATCCTGAGCTAACCTATAGTTCCAATTGATGAACAAGCCCAGCTCTGACATGAATGCCGGCTTATGTTTTTGTTTAAATTAATGAATAAGACAAAAGTGGAACAATGAAGATGCACATCAGAGCTTCATTTGTCAATGATGTGAGAGACTATTGAATCAAAGAAATTTTCAAATACTAGAAGAATATTTCTTCAATTTCTTTCATTATTTGCTAAGTAATGACACCACATTTTTCATTTCAATTTGTAACTATGATTTTTCACCTGAGAGATATTTTGCTCCTCAGAGAACATTGGCAATATCCAGAGACATTTTGGATTGCCACAACTTAGGGAAGTGGTGCAACTGATCTACTGAATGGAGCACCAAGACATCCTTCCCATAGCATAGATTTATCTGGCTCAAGATTAAGAAACCCTGCTTTGTATTATTAATGTTTTCTTCACAAAAATTTAAAGCTGAGATCATCAATAAAATGTTAGATCAAGCCTTGATTTGTAGCATTTGTCAACTTCTGTGGTATAAATGCTCCCACTGTGATGGTTAATTTTGTCAACTTGACTAGCCTAGGAGATGCCCAGATAGCTGGTAATACATTATTTCCAGGTAGGTCTGTGAGCTCTTCTTGAGCCTCTTGTGTCCTGGACATTGGAGCTCCTGGTTCTCAGGCCTTTGGATTCTAGGACTTATACCAACATTCCCCCTCTATTCCCCACCCCTTTCTCAGGACTTTGGACTGAATCACACTACCATCTTTTCTAGTTTTCCAACTTGCAGATGGCAGACTGTGGGACTTCCAGGCTCCCATAGTCGTGTGAGCCAATTCCACACATAAATATTTTATGTAAAACAGTTCCCAACTTATGATGGTTAGACTTACCATTTAAAAAAAATGATGCAAAAGTAATAAGCACTCAGTAGAAACCAAACTAGGAATGTTTAATTTCTATCTTTTCCGTAGTCTATATGTGCTAAGATCCTCTGGGTAGCAGCAGCTCCCAGTCAGTCACTTGATCGCAAGGGGAATCAATTCTCTGCAGAGCACTGTGCTGCTGAGCCAGCATATTCCATTGGTTAGGTGTAGTGAATGTAATTTTAACTTACAATATTTTCGATTTGCAGTAGGTTTATCAGAACATAACCTTGTTATAAGTTGAGGAGCATCTGTGTAACTATATATATCCTTGTGGTTCTGTTTCTCTGGAGAACACTGATACAGTCACTGTGGCAGATTTCAAGCCACCAGTGTGATGTCCTCAAGCATGGAGTTGTTAAGAGGTGTGCAGGAGCACACCATTATATAGCATCTCCATCATGAAGATCCAACAGTCATAAAAAACCCAAGAACATAAACAGAAAAATAATTAGTAAGTAGTAGGTTCTGTGTACTTATTACCTTTGCTTTAATACCACTGGTTTTAAGTAACTTATTTAATGTTTAATAATGGCTATGTTTAACAATTGATTGACAAAATTCTTGAAAATTTAACACTCATTCCTTGTGGGTCAGTGTTGACCATCCTTGCTTCAGTATAACACTAAAATGGCTATATACCACTCTAAAATTCACATTTATATTTCCTGTGTATGGAAAGATTGACTCAATTTAAATTTCAGTTTTTTTAAAATCTGAGAAATTTTTATTTTTATTTTATTTTTGTTGGTGCATTATTATTATAGATAATTTTGAGTCCATGAATGAATACGATTCATTATGCTATATTCATGCAGGCATATAACAATTTGATCAATCTTATTCCCCAGTATCTTCCCTTTCTCTTCCCTCCTCCCTCCTCCTAATCTTCTGCCTATACCAACTTCAGATTTTTAGAGAAGGGGTTCTGTCTCAGACTGAATCAATTATCTGCCTGTGGTTGAGCTGTACAAACCAATTATGGTTGGATCCAGAGAGAGTCTGCCTACTTCCCTCCAGGAGATCCATAGAAGCAGCACCACTGTGACTGGGGGGCACCCTAAGAGGTGCCCAAAACAGTGCTGCAGACATTCACATGCTCCCTCCTCTGCTTGGTCTTTCAAGATTACACAGACTGTGTTTCTGACTCACTTGCTCTTTCTCCCCAGAGAAATTACAAAATAATATGTAAGAGGTTTTCAGTGTGTTGTCCTGGATCAGCAGCATCTGACTCCCGTGGGAATTTGTTCAAAAAGCAAAATTTTGGGCCCCACTCCAACTCTACTGAATGAGACATTCTGGGGATGAAGACTAGCAGTTTATGTTTCAAAAAGTTCTCCAGGTTATTCAGAGTTATGCCAAAGATTATGTAGCTTGCCTTTTCTTTCTTTCTTTTTTAAAAATAAGTTATATTTTATCCTTTAGGATAGCAACAAAATAAATGCAGGTCAAGCATCCCGATTAAATTTGGTATTTCTCTCCAGTCCCCAGAATTGACAAATAATTTCTGAGGATGCATTTCTCCTCATCAATTGTATATTGATTTCTACTACTTCTTCTTTTAGAAGATGACTGTTTTCTAATTTGTGTGAATATTATAGCCCCAGATACACTATTAAATCATGTACATCTAACATAATTTAACTTTTCAGGATATATTTCTCGATTTTCAAGCTTGCTGACGACCTCCTCATGATAGGGACTATGTTTTGGCATTTGGTTTAAGTCAGAATCTAACGTAGTATAGAACTCATATAAGACATCAAAAAATTGTATTGGATAATTATGAAGATTTAAAAAATATTTTTTCTAATCCTTTGCTTTCTTTTATAGGCATTATTTAGAATTTATCTTATAATTTCAAAAGTGAATATGCTTGAAAAACCTATTCATTATTTCAGATAATTAAATAAAACAGAAAATGACTGATAATTGGATTTCTCCCCCAAAATATGTAATTTGTACTAAATCCAGGTGTAAAGAAAACAGTAAGAATCATCAATGTGTCTACTGCCTGTATAACACCTCTACAGTCTGGCATGTTTCCTTCTAATCATTTTTCTATGTTATCATTTTTCTATGTAAAATAGAAACTATATGCTACATTTATGGTTTCAATTTTCTACCTTTATTTTCAGTCCTGGGGATCAAGCCCAGGGTCTTCCATATGCCAGCAAGTATTCTACCACTGAGCTACACCACTAGCCCTCATTATTCTACTTTTTAAAAAAAAATTTTATTTTTTAAAAAAATTTTTTAGTTGTAGATGTACACAATACCTTTGTTTCATTTTTATTTATTTTTATGTGGTGCTGAAGACTGAACCCCTGGCCTTACATGTGCCAGGCAAGTGCTCTACCACTGAGCCACAACCCCAGCCCCTGATTGTTCTACTTTTTAAACTAAGCATTACTTCATAAGCATTTCCATATCCTTGAATATGTGTTTTTATGTGGTTCCATATTATTCAGTTGTATGTAGAACTATTATTTATTTCTCCCTTTCCCTATTTAGGACCTTTGGAGTTATATCCATTATTTCACCTTTTAAATAACAGTTGTGATGAAACGGGATGCATATTTTTAAAATAAATACATTCTTTCAGAGGGAGTTTTGATTGATTTTTGCAGTGTCAATCTAAGTTCACCTGGCCTGGCTTCCTGCCTTCTGTACTGTGAGGCTTGCTTCCCGGTTTGCTCCTTCAGTGTTCATCTCTGTCACTCTTTGGTCTCAGGCCTTAATCAGAGTTTAATGCACATGTTTGCATAAACATCAAAATCAATAAAAGTCTGAATTCAAAAGGAGCTAGTGCTCTCTCTGTTTACACTGAGCATCTCCAATATGGACAGCTGATGCTTGGGGCTCTCTGTAAGCTTCCTTTACTGCAACATGTTTTAGGCTTTCATGTTTTAAATCTCTAATCCCTAAATCAGGGGACTCGTAATAAGCTATTTGCTTATTAAGTTCTAAATGACCCAAGAAACAGATATCCATGAAAAAATGTTACCATGTTTAATTCAGAGACCTTTTCTTTGTAAAATATCTTTTTTTTCACCTTAGCTTTTTTGGTTTATTCTCCAAGTTCTGATATAAAACACATTTATTTAAGGAAGATGAATGGATATATTAATTGCACATAAGCTCCCAAATACTGTGGGTATAAAATTATATACTGTAGGGCTTGCCCTCAAGAAGTCTATAGTCTCATAGCTTATAAAGCAGGTATTTCAACAAATTAGCAATCCATTCTGATAAAGAGAATAGTAAAGATAAAAATCCAGTGATTAGCCCTAAAGTTTGTAAAAACATGATCGGTGAAAGTAATCATAATCAGTGCTTTACATGATTTCCTACAAATTTTTATCAAGTTTTAAAATGAGTTATTTTCTTTTAATATCAATTTGTATAACTTAGAGGTGGTACTTTGAAGGGACTAAAGCATTCTTTTTTCTTGGTACCGGGGATTGAACTAAGGGGTGCTCAACCACAGAGCCACATCTGCAGCCCTATTTTGTGTTTTATTTAGAGACAGGGTCTCACTGAGTTGCTTAGCGCCTCGTCGTTGCTGAGGCTGGCTTTGAACTCGTGATTCTCCTGTGTCAGCCTCCCTAAGTGCTGGGATTACAGGCGTGCGCCACCATGTCTGGCTAGGACTGAAGCATTCTTGATTTGTTCTTCTTTTTCTAGAGCTTTGAGATGAAATGTCAGGTCATTTATTTGTTGACTTTTTCTTCTTTTAATTAATGAGCTCAATGTAACTTTCCTCTTAACACAGCCTTCATAGTGTCCCAGAGATTTTGATATGGTGTATCATAGTTCTCATGTACCTTTAAGAATTTTTAAATTTCCTCCTTGATGCCTTCTGTTATCCATGCATCATTCAATAGCATATTATTTAGTCTCCAGGTGATGGAGTAGCTTCTATTTTTTATTTTATCATTGATTTCTAATTTTATTCCATTATAGTCTGATAGAATGCAGGGTACTATCTCTATTTTTTTTTTGTATTTGCTAAGAGTTGCTTTGTGGCATAATGTATGGTCTATTTTAGAAAAGGATCCATGTGGATGTGCTACTGAGAAAAGAGTGTATTCACTTGTTGATGGATGAAATATTCTGTATATGTCTGTTAATTCTAAATTATTGATTATATTGTTGAGTTCTATCGTTTCTTTGTTTAGGTTTTTTTTTGTTTTGTTTTATTTTTTTAATATCTGTCCAGTGGTGGGAGAGGTATGTTAAAGTCACTCAGTATTATTGTGGTGTGGTCTATTTGATTCTCAAAATTGAGAAGGATTTGTTTGATATACGTGGATGCTCCATTGTTTGGGATATAGATATTTATGATTGTTATGTCTTCTTGATGTATGGTTCCCTTAAGCAGTATGAAATGTCCTTCTTTATCTCTTCTGACTATTTTTGGTTTGAATTCTACTTTATCTGATATGAGGATGGAGATCCCTACTTTTTTAGACAGTCCATTTGAGTGGTATGTTTTTTCCCATCCTTTCACCTTCAGTATGTGGCTGTCTTTTTTTTACGAGATGAGTCTCTTGAAGACAACATATTGTTGGGCCTTGTTTTTTAATCCAATCTGCCAGTCTATGTCTTTTGATTGATGATTTTAGGCCATTAACATTCATGGTTATTATTGAAATATGTTTTGTATTTCCACTCATTTTGGTTTATTTTTGGCTTTTAACTTGATTTGGTTTCTCCTTTGATTGTCTTTTCCTTTAGTGTAGTCTCTCCCTTTGCCAATTGTCATTGTGGTCTTTCATTTCCTCCTCATGAAATATTTGGCCAAGAATGTTCTCTAGTGCAGGCTTTCTCATTGTAAATTCTTTTAACTTTTGTTTATCATGGAAAGTTTTTATTTCATCATCAAATCAGAAGTTTAATTTTGCTGGATATAAGATTCTTGGTTGGCATCCATTGTCTTTCAGAGCTTGGTATATGTTCCAGGATCTTCTGGTGTTGAGGGTCTGGGTTGAGAAATCTGCTGAAATCTGAATGGGTTTCCCCCTGTATGTAATCTGTACCTTCTCTCTTGCAGCTTTTAAAATTTTATCCTTATTGTGTATCCTTATTGTGTGGGCATTTTCATTATAATGTGCCTTGGTGTGGATCTGTTGTAGTTTTGTGCATTTGGTGTCCTCTCATATTTGATTTTCCAATTCATTCTTCATGTTTGGGACATTTTCTGATATTATTTCATTGAAGAGATTGTGCATTCCTTTGGTTTGTATTTCTGTGCCTTCCTCTATCCTGATAATTCTTGGGTTTGGTCTTTTGATGTTATCCCATAATTCTTGGATGTTTTGTTTATGGTTTTTTACCATCTTCATTGTGTGGTCAACTTTATTTTCAAGATTGTATATTTTGTCTTCATTGTCTGAAGTTCTATCTTCCAGGTTATCTAGGGTGTTGGTAATGCTTTCTATTGAATTTTTTTATTTGGCTTATTGTTTTCTTCATTTCAAGGATTTCTGCTTGGTTTTTTTGTTTTTTTCTTCTAATGTCTCTATCTCTTTCTTGAAGTAATCTTTTTCTTTTGGTTCTGGAGATTGAACTCAGGGGTACTCAACCACTGAGCCACATCCCCAGCCCTATTTTGTGTTTTATGTAGAGACAGGGTCTCACTGAGTTGCTTAGCACCTCGCCATTGCTGAGGCTGGCTTTGAACTCGTGATTCTCCTGTGTCAGCCTCCCTAAGTGCTGGGATTACAGGCTTGAGCCACTGTGCCTGGCTTGAAGTAATCTTTTGCTCCCTGTATTTACTTTCTTATCTCTTTGTTGGAGTGATCAATTATCACCTGTAATTGCTCTCTTATATTATTCTGTATTTCACAGATCATTTTAATTATGTACATTTTGAACTCCTTCTCTGACATTTCATCTACCATGCCGTCAGTGGATTCTATTACTGTAGCGTCTTGGTTTGTTTGGGGCATTTTCTTTGCTTGTTTTTCATGTTGTTCAAGTGTCTTCCTCTCTAGCAGTGCTAATCTGAGGTATTACAGTTTCTACCCTATAACCTTGTAGTGTCACTGCCAGTTATCAATACCTCACCTCTAGTACAACCAGGCCTGCAGAGATCTTGGGGGATGATCTTCCTGGTCCTGGCGATTGACGTTAGATGGAAGTAGGCAGGGACAGCCAGGGGTTGGTAGATGGGGGGTGGCAGCATGGTGCTCAGTTGGTCTCCCTCTCTGCACTTGCACGGTCAGTCCATAGTCTTTATCCTATAGGGTTATAGATCCCCTACAGGGTTCCAATACCTCTCCTTTAAGGGGGAAACCAATATTAATAAATCTCAATACAAACAATATATAATTTTAGATCAGGTAGCTCCTAATAGGACATTTACGGCTTTGTCACAATATACAGTAATTATGAGTTCAATTAGTATCTACTATATAAACAATAGGTTTGCAAAAGGGTCTAAAGTTTCTGCTGGTGGACTAAAGAGAACCGGGGGTGGGATGTAGGATGAGATGTTAGGGAGGTAGGAAGTGAAGACACAGAGTTATTAGATCCTAGAAAGCATGAAAGAGGATTCCAAAAGAAGTTGGCTAATAGTAGAAAAGAGAGAGAGATTTGGGGAAGACAAGTAAAGAGGAAGAAAATGGAATACAACAAACAAGGAAACATAAAAATTAAGAAAAATAAAACATGTAAAAATAGGAGACATGAGACTATATAATACAACTGTAATATGCTAATCAGGTATCCCAATCCTCAGTAGTCTAATGCATAAAAAATACTTGGTTTCACAAATGTTGGAGATGTGAAGATGGAAAAAGAGTGAGAGAGGGAAAAGAAAGAGAAAGGAAGAAAAGAAAAAGAGATAATAGAGGGAAAAGGAAAAAGAAATCTCAAGGTAAATTAAAAGGCTTGCTTCCCTTCTCATTCAGTAGGTGGCATTGTCTGTTGTTTACAGTATCTCTCTTCTCAGGTCCAAGATGGCGACCAAGGAATCCCAAAATGGAGGCATCTGTTTTCAGAGATAGGGTGTAGAGCTGGGCTGGGCTGGCAACGGCATTGGGCAACATGTTCGGAGATTCCGCTCTGTGGTATGCTGTGCGGAAGTGGAAGGTTGACTCCAGATTCTGTCCAGTGTCTTCAGGTGTAGGCACAGGGGAGTTCCACGATGGTAGATGGAGGTCCACACAGGAGCAGCAGCCAGGGGTCCCACGCGGGAGCTGAGAGTCCTGCATGGGAGCTACAGCTAGAGGTCTTGTGCCATGTGTGGGCCCTGGATTGGGTCCTGCATGGGCCATCTGCCAGGGTCCTATATAGTCAAGTGGTTGGGGTCCTGTGCAAACACAGGGGCCTGGTGACCCATGCCGGCACGCGACTGGAATTCCTGTGTGGAGGCCGCTGTCAGGGGTCCTCTAATAACACAGAGAAACAGTATTTCCACTACTTAATCCCCAGTCCTGGAGAGACTAGGAACACAGCGTTTGTCTAGGCCGCCATCTTGGATTCGCCCCCTGTAAAATATCTTAAGCTTTCAAAAGCTGTAAAAATCAGCAGAACATCTTAGGTCAAAAAGTGAATTAATTTCCTATGTTGGTTTATTTCTGGCAAAAGCCAGATATCTTTTAGATGAAATAATACACACACACAACTTCCTAAATTGAAATGAACAATTCTCTGTCATTTTTATTTTGATAAACCATCCTTCCTATTATAAATTGACTGAACTGAATAATATTTCTTTTTTTTTAGAATGAGAAAAACCAGTATGTCAAATATTGTTCAAACATGACAATTAAAAAAAGTGTATTGTTACTGGGGATTGAACCCAAGGAGGCTTAACCAATGAGTCATAAAACCAGCCCTTTTAAAATTTTTAATATTTTTCCCAGCCTTTTTTATTTTTTATTTTGAGACAGGGTCTCACTAAGTTAGTTAGGGTCTCACTGAGTTACTGAGGCTGGCTTTGAACTTGTGATCCTCCCATCTCAGCCTCCCAAGTCGCTGGGATTACAGGCATGTGCTACTGTGCCCAGCCTAAAAATCTAAAGAAACACTTCCATGGCATAAAAACCCAAAATAAATGCATTATAAATGGTCTTCAGGATTTAAAAAATCTGTCAAACACACTGCAGTCCAAGCCCTCAGAAAGCTGAGATGGGAGAACTGCTTGAGCTCAGGAGTTCAAGACAAGTCTCGGCAACACAGAGAGAATGTCTCAAAAATAAAAATAAAACAAATCTCTGATATGTATTTTTTCTCCCCAATTTAATTTTTCTTCTTGAATTGCATTTAACTTTTTTTCTGATTACATATCTGATCATGTCATTGAAAATCTTGACATAATAATTGAATAATCTTATCAGATAATAATGGAATGAAATTAGACATCAACACAATAAAATACTACAGAAACTACATAAACACATGGAGATTGAACAATACACTTCCAAATGATGAATGGGTGAGAAAGTAAATTGAGGGAGAAAATAAAAAATTTTTAGACTCAAATAAGAATAGTGATACAACATACCAGAACCTCTGGAACACCATGAAGGCAATTCTAAGAGGAAAGTTTATAGCTATAAGTGCCTACATAAAATATGAATCCCATATAAACAACCTAATAAGCATGTAAAGGCCGTTTAAAAGAGGAACAAGCCAATTGCAAAACCAGTAGAAGGAAGAAAGGAAGATCAGAGCTGAGAATTAAAAAAAAAACAATACAAAGGACCAATGAAATAATAAGTTGGCTCTTTGAAAAGATACACAATATTGATAAGTCTTTAGCCAAACTGACCCAAATTTTAAAAATTGAGATGAAAAAGGAGACACCACCACAGACATCACAGAAATCCAGTGGATCACTATTTTGAAAACATATTCTCCAATAGATTGGAAAACCTAGAGGAAATGGATACATTTCTAGACACATGATATGCCAAAATTGAATTGAGAATATAGAAAACCTACACAGATTAATAACTTGTGATGAGATAGAAGCAGTAATGAAAAGCCTTGGAACAAAGAAAAGCCTAGGACCAGTTGGATTCTCAGCTGAATTCTACCAGACCTTTAAAGAACTATTGCCAGTACTCCTCAAATTATTCCATGAAATAGAAGGAGATGTAACACTTCCAAATTCATTCTGAGAAGCCAGTATCACACCCATAACAAGACCAGATGAGGATACATCAAGGAAAGAAAACTGCAGACCAATATCCCTGATGAACTTAGATGAAAAAACACTTAATAAAATATTAGCAAATTATATTCAGCAACATATTAAGAAGATGGTACATCGTTACTAAGTTGGCTTTATTCAGAGATGTAAGGATGCTTTAACATTTGCAAATCAATAAATGTAATTGATCATATAAATAAAATTAAAGACAAAATCACTTAGTCATTTCAATAGATGTAGAGAAGGTCTTTGACAAAACTCAGCACCTATTCATTATAAAAGTACTGAAGAAACTAGGAATATAAGAAACCTGCTTCAACATCATAAAGGCTATATATGAAAAACCCAAAGCCAACTTCATAGTAAGTGGTGGAAAATGAAAGCATTTCCTGTAAAGTCTGGAACAAGACACGGATGTCCATTCTCACCACTCCTATTTAATATAGTGCTAGAAATTCTAGCCAGAGCCATTTGGCAAGTGAAGGAAATAAAAGAGATGAAAATAGAAAAGGAAGAAGTCAAATTATCACTGTCAGCAGATGATATGATCCTATACTTGGAAAAGCCACAAAATGTACAATGAATCAAAATGCATTCTGCTGTCATGTATACCTAATTAGAATAAATAAATTTTAAAAACTTACCTTTATTTATATGCTTACATCTGGAAGGAAATAGATCCAAATAAAAGCAATAGCTATCTACAGATTATGAAAGGAATTTTAATTTTGTATATTGTTTTAATATTTTCCCAAATATTCTGCAATGACTATGTGTTTGCTCTATAATAACAACACAAATATTTTGATTTAATATTATAATCTACTTTATTAGTTTTGAATGTGAGCTCTGCAAGTAGAGAGTAGGTGTTATCTTGATTAAATTACTTCAAAATGACCTTGGTTAAAACATTTCTCTGGGCATCAATTTCTTCACTTGTAAAATATCTCCTTCATAGAATTGAGAGAACTGAATTATTAAACTAAATAAACTAAATGGAATGCAAAAAGAAGACGAGCCACAAAACTCCACTAAAAGACTGCTAGAGCTAATAAATAAATTTGTCAAAGTATCAGGTTACAAAATCAGCATACAAACATCAGCATCTTTCCTATATAACTATAGTGAATCTGCTGAAAAAGAAATCAGGAAAACAATTCTATTCACAATAACCTAAAAAGATACATCCAGGAATAAATCTAACTAAGCAGGTGAAAGACCTCTACAATGAAAACTATAAACAGTGAAGAAAGAAATTGAAGAAGATACAAGAAGATGAAAATACCTCCCATGTTCATATAGGCAGAATTAATATTGTTAAAATGGCCATATTACCAAAAACAATATACAGATTGAATGCAATCCCTATCAAGATACAAATGTCATTCTTCATAGAACTAGAAAAAAAGCCCTAAAATATATTTTGAAGAATAAAAGACCCAGAATAGTCAATGTAATTCTAAGTCAAAAAAGCAATGCTGGAGGCATCACAAGACCTGACTTAAAATTATATTACAGAGTTATAGTAACAAAAACTGCATAGTACTGGCATAAAAATAGATACAGACCAATGGTACAGAATAGAAGACACAGAGACAAACCCACACATTTACAGTCTTCTAATCCTTAAGAAAGGTGCCAAAAACATACATTGGGAGGGGAATCCAAGATGGCAGCCTAGACAGATGCTGCATTCCTAGTCTCTCCATGACCTGGGATTAAAGCAGTGGGAATAATGTTTCTCTTCAAGTTATTAGAGGACCCTAGACAGCTGCTCCTATGTGGGAATTCCAGCCACATGCCAGCACAGGTCTTCATGCCTCAGAATTTCCACAGGACCTGGCTGCTTGCCCCCACAGGACCTGCTCCCAAGCAAGATCCCCCACTCTGGCACCCACACACTACACAGGACTTCTGGTCACCCACCCATGCAGGATCCCTGGCTGATGCTCCCACATGGGTCCCTGGCTCCTGCACAGGATCCTTGGCTGCTGCTCACATGTGGACCCCCATCTACCAGTGTGGGGCTGCCCTGTTCACTTCCATCTTGGAACACTACTACCACATGGCCATAGTCCCCTTCATTTGGTAGTCTTCACCTGAGGACACTGGACAGGGTCTGAAGACAGCCTTCTGTCACAACACTGCATGCTACAGAGCTGCATTTCTGAACATGTCACCCAACGCCACTGCCTAGCATGCCCCAGCACTCCATCTCTGAAAGCAGATGCCTCCATCTTGGTACACCTTTGTCGCCATCTTGGATTATCCTCACTACTGCCATCACCATCTTTAGCTGGGCTAACTTCCAGCTTGGCACACTGGCTGGGGCCCAGAAGCAGTATTAAGGTACTTATAGTTCCCCAGCTTGCCCCTCTCCCCAGAGGCCATTAAACCGGCACAGCACTTGGAGCTACATGGTTGGTCAGAAGGTGGCAAAGCCTGGTCCTGACCTGCCCGACACAAAACAGCTCTCCACGACCTCCAGAGAGGGGCTCCTGAGTGGGAAGTTGAAAGGGAAGTGGAGAGAGATATACAGTTCAGAGACTAAATGAGAGACCAGAGACTGTGAGGTCTATAGGCAATATAAGAAGATAAGACCTGGCACCCAAAGCACAGGAGGGGCTCCAAAGGAGATCCTTGGAGTAGAGTCTTCCCACAGGGATTGGCAAGCACTAAATCCCACCCCCAAAAGCTCCACCTCGAAGGCCAACACACATATGTTAATAACCTGCACCATCCTGAGGGAGGAGACACTAGCAAACAACAGACAACCCCACCTACTGGATGAGAAGGGAAGCAAAAACTATTAAAGTCCAACAGAAGCAATCCTTTTTATTTACCTTGAGATTTTTTTCTATTATCCTTTTTTTCTTCTTCTCTCTCTCTCTTTTCCTGCCCTCATATCCCCAACATTTGTGAAACCAAGTATTTTTCATGCATTAGGCTACTGAGGACTGGGATATCTGATTAGTATATTACAGTTGTATTATAGTCTTTTATCTTCTATTTTTACATTTTTTATTTTTCTTCATTTTTTGTTTCTTTGTTTTTTGTCCTCTATTTTCTTCCTACTTACTTGTCTTCCCCAAATCTCTCTTTTCTGCTACTAGCCAACTTCTTTTGGATTCCTCTTTCACGCTTTCTAAGATCTAATCACTCTATATCCTTACTTCCTACCTCATCCTAACATCTCATCCTACATCCCAACCCTAGTTCTCTCTAGTTCACCAGCAGAATCTGTAGACCCTTTTGCAAACCTACTGTTTCTATTGCAGATACTAATCGAACTCATAATTTGTGTATATTGTGACAAAGCTGTAAATGTCCTATTAGGAGTGACTTTGTTTAAAGCTGTATATTGTTTGTTTTGGAATCTGTTAAGATAGGTCTCCCCCTTAAAGGAGAGGTATTGGAACCCTGCAGGGAATCTTTAAGCCTATAGGATAAAAACTGTAACACCTCAGATCTGCAGTGCTAGAAGGGAAGGCACATGAACAATGGGAAAAAACAAAGGAAGAAACTGCCGCAAACCAACCAAGATACTACATTATTAGAATCCATGACCAGTACATCATAAGAAATGTCAGTGAAGGAGTTCAAGATGTACATAATTGAAATGTTCTGTGAATTAAAGGATGATATAAGAGAGCAAACACAGGCAGTAAAAGATCATTTTGATAAAGAGCTACATAGGCAAATACAGGAAGATTACTTCAATAAGGAGACAGAGATTCTGAAAAAGAATCTAATAGAAATTCTTAAAGTGAAAGAAAAAGTAAACCAAATTAAAAACTCAATAGAAAGCATCACCAAAAATTAGATCACTTGGAAGACAGAACTTCGGACAATGAAGACAAAATAAATAATCTTGAAAATGGAGTTGACAAAACAGTGAAGATGGTAAGAAACCATGAGCAGAACATCCAAGAATTATGGGATTACATGAAAAGTCCAAATTTAAGAATTACTGGGATAGAGGAAGGCATAGAATTTCAAACCAAAGGAATGAACAATTTATTCAATGAAATAATATCAGAAAATTTTCAAACATGAAGAATGAATTGAAAATCAAATACAAGAGTCTTACAGGACACCAAATGTACAAAATCACAACAGATCTATACCAAGGCACATTATAATGAATATGCCTAGTATACAGAATAAGGAGAGAATCTTCAAAGCCACAAGAGAAAGGAATCATATTAAATACAGGGGGAAACCAATTAGGATCTCTTAAGTCTTCTCAACCCAGACCCTTAAAGCTAGAAGAGCTTGGAACAACATATACCAAGCTCTGAAAGACAATGGATGCCAACCAAGAATCTTATATCCAGCAAAATTAAGTTTCAGATTTGAGGATGAAATAAAAACCTTCCAAGATAAACAAAAGTTAAAAGAATTTACAATGAGAAAGCCTGCACTACAGAACATTCTTGGCAAAATATTCCATGAGGAGGAAATGAAAAACAATAATGAAAATCTGCAAAGGGAGGAACTACACTAAAGGAAAAGCCAATCAAAGGAGAAACCTAATCAAGTTAAAAATAAAAAATAAACCAAAATGTCTGGGAATATGAACTATGTCTAAACAATAACACTGAATGTGAGTGGCCTAAACTCATAAGTTAAAAGAAATAGTCTGGTAGATTGGATTTTTAAAAAGACTCAACAATATACTGTCTCCAAGAGACTCATCTCATAGGAAAAGACAACCACAGACTGAAGGTGAAAGGATGGGAAAAAATGTATCATCACATAAACTGCATAAACAAGCAGGAGTTTCCATCCTCACATCAGATAAAGCATATTTCAAACCAAAGTTAGTGAAAAGGTATAAAGAAGGTCATTTCATATTGCTTAAGGGAATCATACATCAACAAGACATAACAATCTTAAATACCTATACACCAATCAATGGAGCATCTATGTATGTTAAACAACTCTTCTCAACTTTAAGAATCAAATAGAACACAACACACTAATACTGGGTGACTTTAACACACCCCTCTCACCACTGGATAGATCTTTCAAACAAAAACTAAAAAATTAACCTACAGAACTCAATAAAACAATCAATAATCTAGACTTAACAGACATATATAGAATATTCTATCCTTCAACAAGCAAATACACTTTTTTTCAGCAGCACATAAATTCTTCTCCAAATTAGATCATATGCTATGCCACGAAGCTAGGCTTACAAATACAAAAACAAAAAAATAGAGATACTACCCTGCATTCTATCTGACCATAATGTAATGAAATTAGAAATTGGTGACAGATTAAAAAATAGAAGTTACTCCAACACCTGGAGACTCAATAATATGCTATGGAATGATACATGGATAATAGAAGATACCAGGGAGGAGATAAAAAAATTCTTAGAGGTAAATGAGAACTCTGATACAACATATCAAAATCTCTGGGATCCTCTAAAGGCAGTGCTGAGAGGAAAGTTCATTGCAGTAAGCTCTTTCATTAAAAGAAGTAAAAGTCAACAAATAAAATACTTGACTCTACATCTCAAAGCCCTAGAAAAATAAGAACAAACCAACACCAAACTAACTAGAATACAGGAAATAATTAAAATTGGGGCTGAAATCAATGAAATTGAAACAAAAGAAACAATTCAAAAATTGACAAAACAAAAAGCTGGTTCTTTGAAAAAATAAACAAAATTGACAAACCCTTAGTCACCCTAATGAAAAGAAGGAGAAAGAAAACCAAAATTACTAAAATTCATGATGAAAAAGGAAATATCATGACAGACTCTATTGAAATACAGAAGATCATTAAAGACTATCATGAAAATTTATATTCCAGCTAAATAGAAAACCCCAAAGGCACTGACAAATTTCTAGAGGGATATGACCTACCCAAACTGAACCAGGAGGACATTCACAACTTAAACAGATCAATTTCAAGCAAGGAAACAGAAAAAAAACCTACCAGTCAAGAAAAGCCCAGGACCAGACAGATTCTCAGATGAGTTCTACAAGACCTACATAGAAGAACTAACACCGATACTCCTAAAATTATACCATGAAATAGAAAATGAGGGAACCTTTCCAAACTCAGTCTATGATACCAAAACCAGACAGACACATCAAAGAAGGAAAATTTCAGACCAATATCCTTGATGAATAAAGATGCAAAAATTCTCAATACAAATTTCACAAATCACATACAAAAACATATTTAAAAAATAGTGCACCATGATCAAGTGGGGTTCATTTCAGGAATGCAAGTTTGGTTCAACATACAGAAATCAATAAACATAATTCATCACATCAATAGACTTAAAGATAAGAGTCATATGATTTTATCAATTTATGCAGAGAAAGCATTTGACAAAATACAGCACCCTTTCATGTTCAAAACACTAGAAAAACTAGGGGTAATAGGAACATGCCTCAACATTGTAAAAGCTTTCTATGCAAAACCCAAGGCCAGCATCAGCCTAAATAGACAAAAATTGGAAGCATTCCCTCTAAAAATGAGAGCAAGACAGGGATGCTCTCTTTCATGACTTCTATTCAACAGAGTCCTTAAAACTCTAGCCAGAGCAATTAGACAGACAAAAGAAATTAAAGGGATACAAACAGGAAAAGAATAACTTAAACTATCATTATTTGCTGATGACATGATTCTTTACCTAGACAATCCAAAATATTCCACCAGAAAACTTCTAGAATTAATAAATGAATTCAGAAAAGTTGCGGGATAAAAAAATCAACACTCATAAATCAAATACATTTCTATACATCAGTGATGAATCCTCTGAAAGAGAAATTGGGAAAACTACTCCATTCACAATAGCCTCAAAGAAAATAAAATACTTGGGAATCAATCTAATAAGAGAGATGAAAGACCTCTACAATGAAAACTATGGGACACTAAAGAAAGAAATTGAAGAAGACCTTAGAAGATGGAAAGATCTCCCATGCTCTTGGATAGGCAGAATCAATACTGTCAAAATGGTCATACTACCCAAAGTGCTATATAGATTCAATGCAATTCCAATTAAAATCCTAGCATCATTCTTTATAGAAATAGAAAAAGCAATCATGAAATTCATTTGGAAAAATAAGAGACCCAGAATATCCAAAACAATCCTTAGCAAGAAGAGCAAAGCAGGAGGCATCACAATACTAGACCTTAAACTATATTACAAAGCTATGATAACAAAAACAGCATGGGATCAGCACCAAAATAGACATGTAGATCAATGGTATAGAATAGAAGACACAGAGACAAACCCACCTAAATAGAGTTATCTCATACTCAACAAAGGTACCAAAAACATACACTGGAGAAAAGATAGCCTCTTCAACAAATGGTGCTGGGAAAACTGGAAATCCATATGCAGCAAAATGAAACTAAACCTGTCTCTCTCTCACCATGCACAAAACTCAATTCAAAGTGGATCTAGGACATAGGAATTAGACCAGAGACCCTGTGCTTAATTGAGGAGAAAGAAGGCCCAAATCCTTATCATGTTGGATTAGGCCCCGAATTCGTTAACAAGACTCCTAAAGTGCAAGAAATAAAAGCAAGAATCAATAAGTGGTATGGATTCAAACTAAAAAGCTTCTTCTCAGCAAAAGAAACAATCAATGAGGTGAACAGAGAGCCTACATTCTGGGAACAAATTTTTGCCACATGAACATCAGATAGAGCACGAATCTCCAGCATATATAAAGAACTCAAAAAACTTAACAACAAAAAAACCCAAACAATCCAATAAATAAATGGGCCAAGGAGCTGAATAGAAACTTCTCAGAAGAAGATATACAATCAATAAACAAATATATGAAGAAATGTTCAACATCTCTAGCCATTAGAGAAATGCAAATCTAAACTACTCAAGATTTTATATTGCTCCAGTCAGAATGGCAGTTATCAAGAATACCAGCAACCATTAAGTGTTAGTGAGGATATGGGGAAAAAGGCACACTCAAACATTGCTGGTGGAACTGCAAATTGGTGCAACCTATCTGGAAAGCAGTATGGAGATTCTTTTGAAAACTTGGAATGGAACCACCATTTGACCCAGCTATCCCACTCCTCGGCCTATACCCTAAAGACTTAAAAACAGCATACTATAGTAATAAAGCCCCTTCAATGTTTATAGCAGCACAATTCACAATTGCTAAACTGTGGAAGCCACATAGATGTCCTTCCATAGATGAATGGATGAAGAAACTGTGGTATATATACACAATGGAATATTACTCAGCAATAAAAGAGAATAAAATTATGGCATCTGCAGGTAAATGAATGGTGTTGGAGAACATAATGCTAAGTGAAGTAAGCCAATCAGAAAGAACCAAAGGCTGAATGTTTTCTCTGATTAGTGGATGCTGATTCATAATGGGGGTGGGGTGGGGAGCATGGGAGAAATGAAGGAACTTTGGATAGGGCAAAGGGGAGGGAGGGAAAGAGGGGATGGGGGTAGGAAAGATGGTGGAATGAGACAGACACCACTACCCTAGGTACACATATGAAGACGTGAATGGTGTGACTCTACCCTTTGTACACCCAGAGAAATGGAAAATTGTGCTCCATATGTGTACAATGATTTGAAATGCATTTTGCTGTTTTAAAAAATAAAAATAAATTTAAAAAACATACATTGGAAGCCGGGCGCGGTGGCTCAAGCCTGTAATCCCAGCATTTAGGGAGGCTGAGACAGGAGAATCGCGAGTTCAAAGCCAGCCTCAGCAATGGCGAGGTGCTAAGCAACTCAGTGAGACCCTCTCTACATAAAATACAAAATAGGGCTGGGGATGTGGCTCAGTGGTCGAGTACCCCTGAGTTCAATCCCCAGTACCAAAACAAAAACAAAAACATACATTGGAGAAAAGATAGCCTTTTTAATAAATGGTGCTCAGAACATTAGTTAGCCTTATGTATAAGAACGAAACTAGACCCTTATCTGTCACCCTGCACAAAAATCAATACAAAATGGATCAAAGACCTAGGAATTAGATCAAAAAGTATGCAACTTCTAGAAGCAAATGTAGAATCAATGCTCCAGCATACAGGCACAGGCAATGACTTTCTCAATAGGACTCCTAAAGCTCAGGAAATAATGCCAAGAGTTAAGAAGTGGGACAGCATCAAATTAAAAAGCTTCTGCACGTCAAAGGAAACAATTAAGAATGTGGTGAGAGAATCTACAGAATGGAAGAAAATCTTTGCTAGCAGCTCCTGTACCAAAGAATTAATATCCAGAATATATAAAGAACGCAAAACACTTTACACCAAAAATCAAATAACCCAATGAATAAGTAGGGAAATGAATTAAACATTTCTCAAAAGAACAAATACAAATGGACAACAAATATATTTTTTAAAAGTTTTCAACATCATTAGCAATTAGAGAAAAGCAAATCAAAACTACACTGATATTTCATCTCACTCCAATCTGAATCGCAATCCTCAAGAATACAAACAATAATAAATGCTGGAGAGAGTGTGGAGAGAAAGGAACACTTTTACACTGTTGATGGGACTGTAAATAAGTACAACCACTATGGAAATCAGTATGAAGGTTCCTCAAAAGACTAGGCATGGAACCACCATATTACCCAACTGTACCACTCTTCCATATTTATCCTAAAGAATTTAAGTTCCCATACTACAGTGGTACATGCATACCCAGGTTTATAGCAAGCAGCACAATTCACAATATCCAAACTATGAAACTAGCCTAGATGTCCATGAATGGATGGATGAATAAAGAAAATGTGGTATATATACACAATGGAGTTTAATTCAACAGTAAAGAAAAATAAAATAAAATAAAAATAAAATCATGTCGTTTGCAGGAAAATGAATGGAACTAGAGACCATTATGTTAAGTGAAATAAGTCAAACTCAGAAGGAGTTAAGGGTTATGCTTTCTTGAAAGGTGGGGGCAGATCACATGAAAATCAAAGGGAGATCAGTAGAGGAAAGAGACAAGGGGGTGGATGGGAATGAGGGAGGGGGGAAGCAAATTATATTGCTTTAGTGTGTGCATATACAAATATGTAACAACAAATTCCCATCTTTGTGTTGTATAATGCACCAATAAAACAGGCAAAAAAAAAAAAAGGAAGAAAAAGAAGAAAGAAAATCTTGATTGCAGAATGTATGACAGAAAAAGATGATCTCAGCTTAAGGTAAATGTTGGATAATATTATCAAGATATTTATGCAATGTAGAACTGAGGGAGTAGAGAAATACTTTTGGCGGATAAAGTTGTTTAACTCCACAGGGCATCTTACCTCCCTTTAAGTCAACACTTAGAAGCTAGTATTGTTCAGGTTTTTCTCACTCCACCTACCACCTCCTCACTCTTCAGAAGACTTGGGTTTCAGTCCACATTCACATGTACCCCTCCACCAGGGGGGAATATGGGTGCGCTTCTGGAGGGTGCCGCAAGGAGGCGCTACTCCAAAGCCGCTTCACCAACAAGCGTCTATGGCGCTCTCCACCCTCTTCTCGCTCACCCCAGCTTCCGCCGGAAGCGGACCCTGTCAGTTGTTGTCCTCCGGTATTTGGGCTTGGATGTAGTGAGAGTACGGCGGCGGGCAGGCCGAGGTTAGTTCCGAGTAGCTAGAGGGGAGTTCTGGACCTTAACCCCGAGCAGCGAGATGGACGTTCTGAAATCAGAGATTACCCGGAAGCGGCAGCTGGTGGAAGAGAGGAACCTATTGGTGGTAAGGGTCCTCGTGGTCGTAGGGGTTGGGGGTCTGCGAGTCGTGTATTTGTGTGTCGGGGGATGCTGGGGTGAGAGCCTTTAGGGCAGACCTGGGGCTCAGAGAGAGTCCTATCTCTGTCCCAGGAGGTCCCCTCTAGATCCATCCTTCCGCCCCTCTCCCGGGAACTTAAGGGATGGATGGAAGTGTGAGAATTGCAGGAAAATCCAAGGTGTTTTTTTGTTCTGTTTTTTGGTAATTTCCCCCCTTTCGCCTGCCTCCTTTCCCCTAGTAGTTTACTTAGGTAAACTGTACCCGCTCTGTATCCATTCTCATCTGTCGACACTCTTCGGATGTGCCTGCTTCAGTTCCGAGAGTTAATGTCTGTCGTCTAAGGGTTTGTGCCCAGCCGAAACAGGAAGGACCGTGTCATTTCACATCTTCGAAAGATCTTTCCAGTTAAACTCAATATTTTTGTTTCCCCATCTTCCTCTTCTACAACACAAAGTTTATAGCTCCGCTCTTCATGGAATGGAAAGCTAATACTTTGTTTTTGAAGAGGTACTAAAAAACAACGCGATTTAGGAGCTTCCTTAAATTGTTCTCCTTTATTGCATAACAGTATCTTAGGTCACCAGTTTTGAAAGCTTTTGGTCTCAGGACCCCTTCCATACTTTTAAATGTTATTGAGGATGCTAAACAGCTTTTGTTGATGTATCATATCGATTAGTATTTGCCATATTAGAAGTAAAATTGACAAACTTGACACATTTCATTACATAACATAAAAGTTGTATTATTTATTTATTTTTTTAAAATATTTTTTTAGTTGTAGATGGACACAATGTCTTTATTTTATTGCTTTGTATGTGGTGCTGAGGATCGAACCCAGGGCCTCACGCATGCGAGGCAAGCGCTCTACCGCTGAGCTACCATCCCAGCCCAAAAGTTGTATTATTTAATATCTCCTCATCTAATGTGGTTTCTTTAAGTATTAGGAAACCGTCAGGCTCATGATGGCAGGCCCAAGTCCTCCACACTTTTAATTTTCACTTGAAAGCTGGAATTTCATCATAGACAACAAATACTACTAGTTTTTTTTCTGGAAGTGATGGGCTCATGGTATTCAGTTTTGGGAAGTTGTCTGACAAATATTCAAGTCTGGATAATTATAGTTTGTCAGTATTTGTTTATGACAAAATGGAATTCCATGAAGAAAACAACTGATTTAGTTTACAGCCTGATTGTTTAATTGCTTTTCCTCCAGATAACCATCATGCTTTGGTAAAAATGAAAAATGATTTATGTACATTTTGTTTTGTCACACAGGATATGATAAAAATGTCAAGGATCAATACTTAATAAAATTAGTAATTTTGCTGTAGGTTGAGCATTCTTAACCCTGAAATCTGAAATGCTCCAGAATCCAACACTTTTTGAGTGTAGGCATTATGCCATAAGAGGAAAATTTCACACCTGACCTCAGTGGAATTTTCAAAACACAGGCACACTAACAATATTGCATAAAATTACCTTCAGGCTCTATGTGTAAAGTGTATATAAAACATACATGAATTTTGTATTTAAATTTGGGTTCCATCCCCAAGATATATTGTGTGTGTGCAAATATTCCAGAATTAAAAATTAAAAAACAAAACAAAAAACAAATCCAAAACACTTCCAAGCCTTTTAAATAAGGGATGTTTAACTTGTACTTCATCAAGGAGATTTGTAAGTGAAACTGGCTCCCTCTGAATACAATAGTTTCCTGCCACTGCCTTGATTATTTCTAAGGCTATGGTCAACTTTACCATGCTTTTCACCTCTAGTGCAGATGTCAACAGAGTAAATAGGCAATAATACTCCGGTACTGTAAATAGTTTTGACCTCGTGGATCCTCTCAAAAGATCTTTCAGGACTTAGGAGTCTGGTTCAGTGTTTGAGTACATTGATTTAGACTTTTGGATGTAGTGTATGATTAATGTAAATAGTGTAAGGTAGAGTTTTTAGGTTTGTGGATGGCAGATTTTATAATCATTGAAACTTTAAAAACAATTAGAAGGGCTGGAGTTGCAGCTCAGTGGTAGAGTGCTTACCTAGCATGTGTTAGGCACTGGGTTCAAACCTCAGCAACACCTAAAAATAAACAAATAAAATTTGTTTTGTGTCCATCTACAACTAAAAAAAAATTAGAAAAGTGGAGCTAATTAAATAGATTATTATTTAGCAGGTATCATGGAGGTATCTTGTTTTATTTGTAACTTAATGTTTTAATTTCTACCTCAGAGACTTTTTTCTTTTGCTGAGTGGTTTGTTAATATTTCAAAATGTATTAGAATGCATAGTTGATGTTAGGAAGGGCCAGCATATTGAAATCTCAGTGCATCAAAGGGAAAATTGTATTACAAAATACTCAATTCACCCTCAGGGTTTACAGAGTGAATATTTGCATAATCAAGTGTTTTTGGTCTTGGTAATAGACTAATTTATACAAATGATCAATTTTTTAAAAAATTTGATTCTTCATAATTATTTTAAATTTATCATCATATATAAACTATTGTCCTGGGGTATCTTTCACTTTTTAATTTAGTAATCAATGTATTCAGATAATCCCAACCAGAAAATAAAATGGATTTCCCCAATTATAGAGCATTTCAGACCAATGAAAGGCATACATGGAATGGGAATTAAAATACTGAAATCTATAGTTTTTTAAAAAGTAATCTAGGTATTATGCAGTATGCTCCATATGTGATATCTAATGTAATTTGTACAGCAACCTCTTTAATATAATATTACTACTCTCTATAGATCAGCAAACTGAAGCTAAGAGAGGTTGCATGATTTATAGGGTCACACAGCTAGCAAGAGATAGAGTCTGGATTTGAACCCTAGTTCTGCTTCAAAGCCTGCTGTTAACCACTATAAATAGAATGTTTATTTATATTCATTTTATGAACATAGAACTAGTTTTGATAGGACTAATGTCATAATCAAAGCACTTGAAAATTAGATTAATATGTGATTTGTATTTTTCAAGCGCTGTATTGTGCTATCTCATTTGAACTTCACAATTTTTAATTAGAGCATAAGGCAAATGTTGTTAATGTTGTGTTCATGGATGATGAAATTGAGACTTACTTGGTTTTCTCATACTCCTTTGGCCAGCCAGGTAGATCTTAAGTCTCAAACCCACCTAGTAGGTGAGTGCTCTTGTGGAGTGTAAAAACACATATAAACCACTTTTCATATTGTGTGCATACAGAGATAATCTTTTGGTTTGCTGTTATGTATTTTTTAATTTGACTTAACAGCTTTCCTCTTTCTACATCATAGTGCCCACTAGTAATTTTCAAACTTTTTTCACTGCCCCATTCATAGTAAGAAATATATTTTAATATTTTCATCTGAGATATATGAAAAAGTTTCATGAAATAATTCTTACCATAATTATGAGTGATTGTCATCTTTTTTAAAATCTTTTTTTTTTTTTTGGTACCAGGGATTGAACACAGGGGCACTTAATCTCTGAGCAATATCCCCAGCCCTTTTTATGTTTTATTTTGAGACAGGGCCTCACTTAGTTGCTGATGCTGGCTTTGAACTTGTGATCCTCCTGCCTCAGCCTCCTGAGCTTCTGGGAAGTCCATTTAAAATTTTTTAGAACAATGCTGATTGGGAATCAGCAAATTGTTTTCTTAACCCTTTCTGTAGCTGAAACTGTTTTATCTATCAGCTGCTCTTTTGCAAGAGCCATCTCATCTTTGGGTATTTCAAGGGGTATTCCAGCATTTTATTGTTTATTGTGGTAATTGAAATAGTTAATAATTAGCTTGTAAGTGCCTCTCTGTTAAACTGTGGAAAAACTACTGAAATATCTTCTTGTCATCTAAAATGTCCTCATGGTATATCTGCCATGAGGTAAAGGGAGTGTCTTTATTACTAGATTACTGATGCTCTGGAGCCCCACTATTAATTAGTACACCTTCTTTGACTACTAAGTCTAACTTAGGTGGGGACTCCAGTTGCTCTAGTATCTCAGTGGGGAATAATTAGTAGTTTTACTGGTTATAGTTATAAGGATGAGCTTTGTGTAGAATTATAACTTATTCCCCACAATATTAATGGAATGTTTCAAATATGTATGATACTGCCCTTGTCAGAGAGGATTAAAAAAAATGTAACACTTCTTTTCTAAGGGATGTGCATTCAATTTTATAGAGAAAATAGAAACCAATAGGCAAGGAATTTCTCAATTTTTTTCCTGTTAGAATCGATGAGATATTGATATATGTTGGGGCAAATCTACCTACAATTTGGATCCCAACTTACTTTTTTTAGTGTTACTGGAATCTTTATTATTACTTATTCCCTTTCTCTGACCTTTAGTCTCTCTACTGGCTTGTCCCCATGAGCATTGCAACATACAGATGCCTGTCCATTTAAAAAGTTGTGTGCATTTACGTGTATGTGTGTAAATACTGATCTTTTTCTTTATAGTCAGCTTCTTAAAATAGGTTCTGATTTTCACTCACTCCTGAATCTACTGTAGTGTGGCCTTACCTCCATCCTTACATTGAAGCCACTCTTCTGTGGGACTCTAGTGACTTCTGTGATTAACTCACCTGCCAGCATTTGACATTGTTGACGTGTCTTGTTTCTTTACTCTTCCTTGGCATGTTACATACCACAGCTTTCTGTTTTTCCTTCTGCATCTTAGGCTGCTGAGATCCCTTATAGGCTGCTGCTGCTGTTTTGTTTTTTGCCCCTAAAATATTATTTTCCTTGAAATTTAGGCCTAGCCATTTCCCCTTCATACTAAATATTCTCTTTTTTAAAAATGTCACATTTCTTTCTCTGATACCAGTTACTATTTGTATTCCAGGATATAAGTAGAATCTTTGGATAGGTTTAAATGTATCCATTAGCCACTTGAAGTTTTATATAAAATGTAACAGGTATGTGTGTACATTTCTCTCTTCCTTCCCCTATTCTTGTTACTAGAGGGGTTTTTGACTCCAGAAAGTACAGAACTAGTCATGTCTGTACTAGTGACTCCAGATCTGTTATACTGTGTTCCAGCTGTATGGAACCTTTTTCATCTTTTTAATTCTTTGAACTTGACTTTTTTCACACTTGTTTATTTATCCCTTGGACCAGTATGCTATCATTCTCTCCATTCCCTCTGTTTTCATTAGTAGTCAGCAAGGACCCTTTGAAAGTTTTTTAACCGTAATGGAAAAAACAGTGTCATAGGGAGTTTGTTACCATGGTGATACCATATTTTGACATCTGCTGTAAAATAGATTTCTTTCTCAGCATTTTACTATGAAAAATTTCACACAGAGAACTTAATTATACAATGAATACCTAGGTACCTACCACCTAGATTCTGCAATGAAACCTGCAATTAACAGTTTACTATATTTATCAGGTGACTCCTCATCTCTCTATCATTTTACCCATTCATCAGTCTAATAATGAAGAAACTACTTTTACTGCAGAATAGTACAGGAAGAACTTTTAGGACAGGTGAAAGGAGCATAGTTGAATAGCTTTTCTACAATTTGACAGAGAGGCACTCATGAGCTGAATCTTAACTACAGTATCCCAGCTATCACAGATTACAAAAACCTGGTACATTACATCAAATGACTAAAGATGGGGCAGTTCTTTTGGACCATCAAAACCACACAAACAGGTGTTTTTCAGATACATATAGGGTAAGGAAAGCAATTTGCTAAACATTACACATTTTAAATCAAGTTTCAGAGCATCAGTACGCTTTGCCCCTAAACCATTTGGCATATATGTCATTAACTAGAGTTTAGTGTTTGTTTATATATCTGTGTGTTTGCAAACATTTATAGAAGAAATACACAGATCCTAAGTTTATTGTTCATTGAGATTTCACAAATGCATGTATTTATCTGCATTAAGAAATATAATAGTACCCTCACTCTGCTTTTCAGTCTCTCCCTCCTGGAAGCAACCACTGTTGTGATTTTTCTCTGTACTCAATTTTGCCTGCTCTACAACTTCACATGTATAGATTTAGTGTGTAGGATCATACTTTGTACTTTTACATGGAGCTTCTTTTAATCAGAATGATGTTTTGAGTTGTATTCGTTTTGTTACGTATATCAGTAGTGGTATTCTGTTGTCTGAATAAACCCTGTTTATCCATTCTCCCAGTGGTTCGTACCTGGGCTTTTCCAGAATTTGCATATTGTGAGTAAAGATTCTGTGAACCTCTGGAACAAGTCTTGTGTTCTTATTTTTCTTTGAGATTACTAGATCATAGGGTACGTGCATGTAGAATTTTATAAAAATACCACCAAACTTTTTTCTTTTCTTTTTAAATATTTTTGTAGTTGTAGATGGACACAATATCTTTATTTATTTTTATGTGGTGCTGAGGATCAAACCCAGTGTCTCACGCATACAAGGCAGCACTTTACCACTGAGCTACAATCCCAGCCCAGCACCAAACCTTTTTCTAACGTGTCTGTACCCTGTTACACATCTACCAGCAATGTAAGAGAGTTGTTAGCAATTTGTATTGTCAGTCTTTTCAGTAGTGGTATCTCATTCTTGGCCTTTTGTGTATCTTATAAAATATGAAAATTGGGGCTGGGATTGTAGTTCAGTGGTAGAGCGCTTGCCTCGCATGTGTGAGGCACTGTGTTTGATCCTCAGCACCACATAAAAATAAATAAATAAAGATATTGTGTCCATCTACAACTAAAAAAAATATTTAAAAAAGAAATATGAAAATTGCTTGCATACTTAAATTAGGTTAGGTTTTTTTCTTATTAAGTTGAAGGAATTCTTTTTTTTTTTTTTTTTTGTACCAGAGATTGAACCCAACGGCACTTAATCACTGAGCCACGCCTCCAGCCTTTTATTTATTTTTATTTTTTATTTCAGGAGACAGTCTTGCCAAGTTGCTTAGAGCCTCACTGAATTGCTGAGGCTGGCTTTGATCCTGTGATCCTTTTGCCTCAGCCTCCCAAGCTGCTAGGATTATAAGTGTGCACCACTGCACCCAGCTGAAAGAATTCTTTATATATTTTGCATACCTCTTCTTGTTTGTGAATCTTTTCTTTCAGACTGAGTTATCTTAAGCTTCATTACCTGTTTTTTGATCATCAGATCTTTTAGTTTTGATAGATCCCAATTTGCCAGTTTATTTATTTATTTATTTAGGCCTTTTTGAGCCTAGGCTTAAATGATCCTTGCACCTCAGCTTCCAGACTGCTGGAACTATAGATGTGTGCCACCGCCTCAGGCTCTCCAGTATGTTGTCTTATCATTTTCTGTGTCTTGTTTGGGAATTTAAAATAATATAACCAGTTGGAAAACTATTCAGCAGTTTCTTAAGAATTAAACATACACCTACAATATCCTCCTGCCATTCCACCTCCAGACACTCAAGAGTAAGTTGTAAAGCTCTCCCCTTATATCATCTTCTAAAAGTTTATAGTTTTTTTTTTTAAATAAAAAACTAGGATTTTCTAAAAATTCGAGTCAGTTTTTTGTATGATATGGAGTACGAGTTGTAGTTTATTGTTTTTCTTATGGATATCCAGTTCACCATTTACTGAAAGTATTTTTTCTTTGCATGGTTTTGGCATCTTTGTCAGAAATCAGACAGTTGTGTGAGTGTGGCTTCATTCTGGGTGCTATGTTCTTTTCCAGTGACATGTTTGCTGATCCTTATGCCTGTGTCACACTCTGTTGATCATGGTAGCATCCTGATAAGTCTTAAAGTCAGATAATGTAAATAATACCACCACCAATACTGGTTGTTATTCTTTCCCTTCTCCCCTTTTTCTTACCCCTCCCTCAGTCCTTCTCTATTGCCCATCGTTCTTATAATTCTTCTTACTTGTGGAATTTTATTTATTTTTTAAGCTTTGGCATACAGTACACTATATGTCCTGGGTTTTGTTTTTGTTTTGGAGGGGATGCTGGACATCTAACCCAGGGCCTTGTGCATGCTAGGCAAGCCCTATACTACAGAGTTACACCCTCAGCCCACACTATATGTATTTAAAGTGTACAGTTGGTTGGGTTTCGACCTGTGTTCAGCAGAATGAAGAGAATGAATATACCCATATACCCATATCACCCAAAGGTCTCCTTATGCCTCTTTGTAATCTTTCCTTCTCGTCTTTCCCTGCATCCTATCATAGGCAGCCACTGACCTGATTTTGGTTACTTTAGGTAGATTACGTTTTTCTAGAATTTTATGTAAGCAGAATCATTTGGTATGTTCTCTCTCTTGGTTGCCTTCTTTTCTTGAGCTTGTTTGATTTTATTTTCTCAAGATTTCACTATATCACTGAAAAAATACATTACATGGCCAACAGATTTACTAACACTTTATGATACTTTCACCTTGAAAAGCAATCTCTTTTTAAATTGTATGCCCTCCTGTTTGATGTATTGCTTTAGACTCTTTTTTTTTTTTTTAGAAATAATTTTATATAAACAGATTCTTACACAAAGAAACACA
>PVHX01019596.1:0-35032 GCA_004024805.1 Geosciurus inauris
ATTTTTTTTCAGGGCAAGTGGTGGTGCATGCTTATAATCCCAGCGACTTCAGAGGCTAAGACAGGAGAATCACAAGTTCAAGGCCAGCCTCAGCAATTGAAGGAGGCTCTAAACAACTTAGTGATACCCTGTCTCAATTTTAAAAAAAGGGCGGGGGGACAGGGGCTGGGGATTTGGCTTAGTGGTAAACTCAGTTGTAAAGTGCCCTGGATTAAATCTCTAGTACCACCCCCCCCACCAAAAAAAAAAAAAAAAAACTCAATAAAACCAGGGGGTGCCTTTATTATCTTTTTCATTTTCTTATGTATATACTTTGGTTCAAGATTTGATATCTAGAATATGATCTGTTATGGTTTGGGTGTGAGGTGTTCCCCCAAAAGCTCACGTGTGAGACAATTCAAGAAGGTTCAGAGGAGAAATGATTGGGTTGTGAGAGTTTTAATCCAATCAGTGATTTAATCTTCTGATAGGGATTAACTGAGTGGGAACTGAAGTGGTAGAGTGTGGCTGGAGGAGGTGGGAATTGGGGCCATGGCTTTGGGTATATATTTGTATCTGGCAAGTGGAGTCTCCTTCCCTGCTTCTTGATCACCATGGTGTGAGCTGCTTCCCTCTGCTGTACACTCTGCCATGGTGTTCAGCCTCACCTTGAGCCCCAAGAAATGGAGCCGGCATTCTATGGACTAAGACCTCTGAAACCATGAGTCCTCAAAAGAAACTTTCCTCTTCTATAGTTGTTCTTGTCACATCTTTTAGTCACAGCAGTGAAAAAGCTGACTAAAACATGATGTATGAGTGCAGAATCAGTAGAAGGCTGATTATTCTTTTAATAATGTAGTCTTATCCCTGTTAACAATCCCAACATACTTGGATTACATTAAGCTAGAAATTAACTGTCATTTTTCCACATTAATTATCGATCATCTTAATCTTATGCAACTGATTTTCAAAACCTAAACGTATGAGATCCATGATTGTTAAGCTTTAGGTTATTGGTTTTGTTCCGGTGTTCTAGCCAATTAAGGTTCTTTTAAATTTTTGTTGCTGTTGTGATTGTAACATTAACTATTCTTTCTAGTTTTTTTTTTTCTTTCCTTTAAGAATTGATGACATTCTGCTTGGCATGGGGGCACATGCTTGTAATCATAGCAACTTGGGTGGCTGAGGCAGGAGGATTATAAGTTCAAGTCCAGTCTCAGCAATTTAGTAAGACCCTGTTTCAAAATTTAAAAAAATTAAAAAAAGATAGAGTGGTAGAACGCCCCTAGCTTCAATTTCTAGTACCACAACAAAACGAACCAACAAAAAACTGTAGACATGGGCTGGAGTTGTAGCTCAGTGGTAGAGCGTTTGCCTAGCACATGTGAATTGTGGGTTCAATTCTCAGCACCACATAAAAATAAATAAAGTTGGGCTGGGATTGTAGCTCAGCGGTAGAGCGCTTGCCTCTCATGCGTGAGGCCCTGGGTTCGATCCTCGGCACCACATACAAAGCAATAAAATAAAGACATTGTGTTCATCAACAACAAAAATAAATAAATAAATAAATAAATAAAGTAAAGGTATTGTGTCCTCCAAAACTAAAACATATTTTTTAAAAAACAATAGACATTCAAAGAAGGTACACAATGTGAAGAACACTGGCACCAAATAAGCCTATATAAACTCAAATATTAATCTATTAAGAATTATGATTACTCATTGGGCTAGACCTTCTTGTTTTAAATATGTAGGTTTTGAGTTGGGCACAGTAGTGAGCCTGTAGTCCTAGCTATTTGGGAGGCTGAGGTAGGATTAACACACAGCAAGACCCATTCAAAAAAAAAAAAGTAACTTTTATTATTGTTTTGTTATTCAGGCTGTCTCTCTAATGTCATCAAGACCCCAGGATGTCAAAGCATCAGGAAATACAAAAATTAAAATCTTGATGAATATATTTCTTATCACCCTGACCGGTTCATCCTCTCTCAAGTAAGCCTTGTGGGAATCGAATTGGATGCACAATGTCACACTTGTCTCAGTAACTGGAGCTGTCCTATTCCCCCACTAAACTCTTGCCATCAATTAGTGTCAGCTGTATTCTTGGAAATCCTAGTCCCAAGGGACTGAAAATGGTACCTGTAAAACTAGTACATAAAGTGTAATCAGACCTTCATGTGAAACCATACTTTCATAAATTTAAAAATTAACTTAAAAATATATTTTACACATACACACATACAAACACACTGTAAATATCTGTGACTTACCACTGGTACCCCCAGTATATATTCCAGTTAATGGAGTGAGATCACTTTACAACTGAACTCCAACAATCTCAGAACCTACAATGTTCTGAAGATTGCTAGCAAGTGAAAAATTCTTCTAAATATGGCCTCCAATTTTTAAAAAATATGTAGGTTTTTTTAGTTGTCAATGAACCTTTATTTTATTTATATATGGTGCTGAGAATTGAACCCAGTACCTTACACATACTAGGCAAGCGCTCTACTACTGAGCTACAACCCCAGCCTCCAAGGCCCCAGATTTTTAACTCCATAAAAATTTTGTCATGTTGGAATGAGAATTATCAACAAGTTATCCTTGATTTTGTATTTCTTCAAAGTAACATGTATGGCTGTTTCCATGGAAATTTGTAAAAATATTTATTATTAGTATTTGAGAAATAAAAATCAGCAATAGTCAAAATGACATTTTAAATTTTTATTGATACCATTTTATTTATGAACTAATCTATTTACATATTCATTCAAACTGTATCCTTACAACTAGATGTGAAGTATTTGTCTTGATATTAAAACTCACAAAAAACATTTACCTACTTAAGAACCTCTGGTTCAATTTTAAGTTGTGAATAAAAAAATATTTCTAATGTGATGAATATTAATTTTTTCAAAACATCAAATGAAAAACCTCCCATTAATTTTTAAAATAAAATCCACAAGACTTACATAATTACTATGTACAACTTGCGTTTATCAAATTACCAAGAAAAGCATCATGCCAATTGTTAAGATCTCCCCTATTATAGAATGCAAAGAAATAATGTTGTATATGACAATATTCTGGTTAGTACACTCTGGTTTTGTATAGTTTGGTTTATTTTGTTTTAGAACTGCTAGGAAGAAATAAGGAGTCTTTGTATAAACACCATACTTTGAAGTTATGTAGACGATGTAGTCATTTTTAACTATTTTATAATAGTAGCATTTATCTTTTTAGAAGTTATGCACAGGTCCTAAAATACTAGATGATTAGAATGCCACACTGAGGTTATCCTTATGTATGTTTATTATGTGAATGTCTAATAACTGCATATTGGAAATTAAGATATTGCTTAATATTGACCAAATATTTAACACATTTTGTGATTAAGTTTCTACTGGCACTCTGAATTTTAAGCTAACCTAAACTAATCTAATAATTGACCTTTCTTTTTTTAAAATGAAGCAAGCATTTAGTTTCTATTTGTGATAAATCTCAAACTTTTTTTTCTTCTTGTTAGTTATTGTTTTCTTTTTGGAAGACAAGTATATGATGTGATTAAAGAGGAATGCTTTTTAACTTCTGTATTATCTTGTTATTGGAAACCCATGGACACTACTTCCAAAAATAACAGGAATTACAAGATATGGTGTAAGAATAATACCATAAGATAACAGTAAGTGTAAAGTTGTTTAAAAACAACCAAAGCAAAATAAAAAGCACACAAAGAACTTGGCATAGTCATAAGTAACTTGTAAAATTCCTGACCTACCAGTTTGATACTGATTTAGCTGACACCAGAAATATAGGTGCCTGTTTTAAGTATAGTGTTTGACCTTTTAGATTTTTAAATTAACTTTTACCTACCTGCAGTCAACATTTTTTTCCCCCCCAGAACTTGTTCTTTCTTTCTTGGTAGCTTAGATTTATTGAAGTTAAAACATTTTATAGCTCTCATTATTTTCTTTAATGCTTTTTGCATCATGGAAAATTACCACCTTATTTGTTGACATGAAATGTTTAATTATTGACTTGAAAACATTGTTTCCTAACAAAACATTAAACCAATCTGAAACTAAAAAAAAAAAAAATCTTCAACATATTGTGCCTTTTCTTTGCTGATTTTTCTTTAAGTGGAAAACTTGGACCACATGAAGGCTGATTAAATATTGGAAGTTTTGAGAAAAATAGCTCTCATTTTGTGAGAATTCCCTTAGCAGAGGCTATACATTATTCATGTGTTCACAGTGCTTAATTCAAAACATATAATATTCTGGTCTACCTAACCACAATGGGCTAACCAATTACAAGACTTAAAAAGATGGACATTTAAGATTTCTAGGCCTGTATTTCTCTGACAGAGATCTGAAGTAATGTGTTTTCTAGCCGTCTCTCAAAAATTTACCAATTGCTTAATTTGTTCTGTTTGCAAAGACTGTCTCCTTAACAACATTTTTTTACTTTTTAATTCTTTAGGGAAAATAGGAACCGTTGGCATAAGCACTTTCTGACCACAAGAAAGAAGGCTGCAAATCCTGTTGTTGACATTGATATCTGAAATGGGAGGGTGAGGATTTACATTTAAGGGTGGAAGAAACCCAGGCCTGGTCTGCATAATACTGTGATCTAAAGGGAAAGCTCCAGAACCACGCCTTTCTAAAACTGCATGATTTCTCCTGCTCAGAGGCCCTGGGGGGATGGTCTCCGACAGATCTTTGGAGCCTGACAACAGTGAAGGAGATGGCGAGAGGATCTTCTTCTTTCCTGTAAATGCTTTGCCATCTTCTAAAGTTGGTGGAATAAGGCTTTCTGAGAGCTGGGAATCAGAGCTGTAGTGATTTGCCCCTGAGTTTCTTTTTTGAACTATGCTTTTCAAGGTGGAAGTAAATATTGTCTGGTTAGGATCTAGGTCCTGGTCAACAGGAATTTCAATGCATGGCTGATTTCCTTCTGGAAATAGAGATTGATAATTTATTTCATCGTATGACATCTTCCTTGAACCAGCCTGATCAAAGGTTCTGAGCAAATGTGCAGTATCTTTTACATCAATGCTTTGGTGCCTAGTGATGAATCGCTTAGAAAGTGCCAGCCCATTGGTTTTGTAGGATAATTCTTCCTCTGGTGTAATATCCAGGAGCTCTTCTTGCAAGGAGGCTACTCTGTTCTGGTGCTTTAATGACGGGGTACTTTTGAACCAGGCTGGACCCTGGGGTAGCTTGGGTCCATTAGGGGACATTGAAGGCTTCCTCATAGGGGAGGCTGGTTCCCAAGTATCATCACTGCTTCCGGAGGGCTCCCGGTCTTTAAAGCCAAAATGCATCAGTTCAGTTTCAGAAAAATGTGAAAGTGGCGATGAGGCTGTTTTGATGTCTATCTCAGAAGGAGTGGTGCAGGTGGCTGGGGAATGACACCCATCGATGTCTGCAGGAGGCATGTTTAGGTACTGTTTGGTAGTGTGCCTCCCAGAGGGTGATTTTGCAGTGGTTATAATGATGACCTCTTTCCCTTTTGCCTTGCAAGCACTAAGGAGAACTTTCAGGGTCTCTCTGTCTTCTGCATTTATTGCATAAACAAGAGCCGAGTAACCAGAATGGTCTTGCAAGCTGAGGTCAGCTCCGCTCTTCAGAAGTAAAGAAACAACTTCCGGACCAGCTTTTTCTAAGCAAGCGTGCATCAAGGCAGTTTTCCCAGATTTGTCCTGTATGTTGGGATCAGCACTGTTCTCTAACAGGTATTTAACCATTTTGGCTTTGCTAACACTCTGGTGATCAACATGTTTGGTCTTACAAGCAATCATTAAAGGCGTTTCCCCGCGGTCATTGCTCTCATTGATGTAGGCACCACCTTCTAGCAAAAGTCTTGTGAGGCGAAGCCGGCTCTGATGGACTGCTTTGATCAAGGAATTTCCATCACTTGAAATTTCTGTACCTTCATCCATCTTCAAAAGTCAGAAATCAATAGCTGGTTATCAAAGAAGATGAAGAGCAAAAGATTAGCCGGAATCAATGTCTCAATTTATATTCATTTTGTCACTCACAATTTCTGAAATATGTATAAAGGGGACATACATGGGATTATGCTATTAACAAATGCAGAGAAAAATCATGAATTGCAAAATAGATTTCCGAATAGAAATGACCTTTAGGGAATTACAAACTAAAATGTATTTTTGAAATCATCCTTGAATATTTATGATGGAATGCCAACGTGTTACTTCCCTGAAGCTCACTTTAAATAATAATCCATTTATTTTTTTTTTACCTGTGAAAGATAGTTTTAAAATTATTTTTAGTTGTAGATGGACACAATACCTTTATTTTATTTATTTATTTTTATGTGCTAGGGAAACACTCTGTCACTGAACAGTAGCCCCAGCCTGTGAAAAATATTTTTAAATGAATAATATTAAAAAGTAAATTTAAGTAAAAAAGGCAACATTAGGTATAATTGCAATTGAATCAACTAAAATATAGCATGTTTCTAGTCGCTTAATGTAAAAGTTCTAATATTAAATTACTTAAACATGATCTTGCATTCAAAAATGCAAGTAATACCTAGATTTTCAATATGAAGGGCATTTTTGGTTTTTTAGAGGATGAAAAATTATTTGGTCTACAAAACTTTAGGAGAGCTGACACGATGTCTGAAATTCACACTAAGCTAGCAATGGTGAGCATGTGATTATGTACTTTTTTTTTTTTTTTAAATTTTTTTTAGTTGTAGATGGACACGATGTCTTTATTTTATTGCTTTGTATGTGGTGCTGAGGATCGAACCCAGGGCCTCACGCATGCGAGGCAAGCGCTCTACCGCTGAGCCACAATCCCAGCCCTGATTATGTACTTTTATTGATTCCATTATTTAAATTACATACTGACTAGACTGTGGTGTTATTAACAACTATTGGGTTAAATTTTTTTTTGTTTAATTGGTTATTCATGACAGTAGAATGCATTTTGATACATTGTACACAAATGGAGCATAACTTCTCCCTCCTCTGGCTGAACATGGTGCAGTTTCACCCATAGTGTAGTCATACATGTATATAGGGTAATAATGTCTGTTTCATTCCACCATTTTTCCAATCTCCACACCCCGTCCCCTCCCCTCACTCCCCTCTGCACAATCCAAAATTTAACAGTAGTACATTTAAATTAAAAGTTAAATTTTTTAAAAAATAATCTTTATTTTATTTATTTATTTTTTAAATGTGGTGCTGAGGATCGAACCCAGTGCCTCACGCATGTGGGGCAAGCGCTTTACTGCTGAGCCACAATCCCAGCCCCTAAAAGTTAAATTTTAACAGTAGTACATTTGCTCTGAAGAAGTGTTCTAGGCAAGAAACTTGAAAAAAGCCCTGGAGGCTTGGTAAACTTTTCTTAAAATGATTCTTTTTTAAATAATGTTATTGTGTTTTGCATACCTTTATTTAATTTGTTTATATTTATGTGATGTTGAGGATCAAACCCAGTGCTTCACGAATGTTAGGCAAGCACTCTACCACTGAACTACAGCCCCAGCCCCGGCTTGGTAAACTTAAAAAAAATCATTGTAACCAAAAAAGATTTACATTTAATTTACTTAAATATTTGAAATTCAAACTCCTTCAATAGATCATTTTATTAGGGGGTAGTAATTATGCCTTCATCTAAGGCTAAGGGAAATTTTGTCTTTTAATGATACTTAGATATCAAATGGATGTTTATATAATATTTAAATTTAATTTAATTGGATAATTTTCAAAAATTGAGAATTTATATTTATCCTAATTATTGACTCTACTGCCAGGACTAGGGATTGAAGATTTGAACTCAGAGCCTTATACATGCTAGGCAAGTGCTCTATCACTGACCTACATTCCCAAACCTTTTTTTTTTTTGGTACCAGGGTTTGAACTCAGAGGTACTCGACCACTGGGCCACATTCCCAGCCCTATTTTGTGTTTTATTTAGAGACAGGGTCTCACTGAGTTGCTTAGTGCCTTGCTGTTGCTGAGGCTGGCTTTAAACTTGGGATTCTCCTGTCTCAACCTCCCAAAGTGCTCGGACCCAATCCTTTTATTTTGTTTTGAGATGGAGTCTTGCTCAGTTGCCCAGGTTGGCCTTGAATGTGTGATATAATAACCTCTTAATAGAAAGAAAGAAGAGACAGAGAGAGCAGAAAGTAAAGGAAAAAAGAGAGAGAAAGAGACATGCACAGAAATTAATTCAATTGTTCAATATCTATAAGCTCCTAAAATGTACTGGATACTGAGCTGCAGACACAAGCCTACCCTGAGCCTACCCATAGTCTTTGGAAAATACTACATAGCTGTATCGCTGTATAAACAGCTGGCAACAGGAAGAATCATGAGGACACAACAGCTTTAACAATTTGGAAACAAAGGGGGCTTCACAGAACACAGCGCTGGAGCTGGGTCTTGAAAACTGTGTCAGATAGAGCTGTGGGTACAGCTGGGCAGTAATGTGCCTGCCTAGCAATATCCAGCACTGCAAGGAAAATAAAAATAAAAATAAAAACAAAAAGACAGAATTTGGCAGGCAGACAAAAGAGGAAGAGAGAAGTAGAGAACACTGTATGCAAAGACCCAGAGGCATACAACAGCAGTTATGAATAACAGAACAGGCTCTATTTACACAGATAGAATCAAATTGAGGAAAATACTTTAGCAGACAGAGTTAGGGTTAATATAGCAGAACACACACAATTTTGGTCCTTCCTGATCACCCCTCATGCCACAAAATGAAAGAATTACACACACACACAGACATTTTGAAAGCCAGTAAGCTGGTAAGCTGGTAAGCTGGTAGTAACTGACTCAATCAACCTGAGAAAGCTGGGCCTTGAGTCAGCAATGGTAAAGCTGAGAACCAACTCCAAACACACTGCAGAATCCTCAAAAGAGGCAGTAGCCCAAAGCTTTAAAACTGGGGTGAGAATGGTGGTGAAGAATTCATGGAAAGTAAGGACGGCCAGGTGAAAAGCTGTTAGAGAAGTAGTCAGAGTCCTGGGTCCTTGCTGCTGGAAGTGTGATCTCACCTCAGACCAGCAGCAAGAAGCTTGGTAGATATGCAGAATCTCAGACTCGAGCCCAGAGCTACTGCATCAGTGCCTACCTCTTAACTAGATCCCATGTGATTTTTGTGCACAGGAATGTTTAAGAAGCGCTGTCTTACAACTCCTACAACTCCAAGTCATTGGTGATAGATGAGTTCCCCTCTCCCATTCTGGATGTCCAAAATGTTAGGGAGAACTTGACACAGGCAATGCCATTTTGAAACATATCTTTCATCTTAGAGTAAGAGTCCCCTTGCAGTAACTCCGGTTAAACCCTAGACAATACTCCATCATCATATAAAGTAAGGAAATTGGTATCTGGGACTGAAATCCTGAAAAGGACCTGGTTCAGTCTGGAACAGTGACCACTTCAAACAAGGATCCTTTCCTGACAACGTCTTAGCAACAGCCTAACTGCAAAATTTCTCCCTTCTCTGTCCCTATAACAACCCCAGGCTGTAAGCAGAAGTTGGAAGACTGGTCTCAGTCTCCACTGGGCCCGTTCTGCAGGTGTGTCCCTAATAAAGCTGTTACTGTTGGGCGGCCTCTCCCCTCTCTTTCCTTCATTTGGTTCTTTCCTTACACAGAGGTGTGCTGAAATGGTGAAAGAGGTTTCTGGGTTGGAGACACTAGGCATATCTGAGAACAACAACAACATCAAAAATAAACAAAAAAACCCGGGAATAAGTGATTGTTCCCTTATTGACTGCTGCCTGAGGGACCCCCAGGTCAGCTCCAAGAAGGCTAGAAGCCATCCCTTATCCCTCAGGCAAAAACTGCTATACTCTTCTTTCAAGAGTTGGATCTGCTAAGAGAAAACACCTAGGCAGATTTCCCTACATGCCACCAGATAATCCCACAGGGAGGCTTACAGGTGACAAGCCTCACCTGTGTGCTCAAAAAATAAACCAAAGTGTCTTCTACACTGAAGACAGACATCAGAGCAAAAAGAAATAAGCAACTTGGTGGAAACAGATGTTAGTTAGGAAAATGAAAACTTCAATAAACTCATTATCCTCATATGAACAAGATACTGTAACCATGGTAAAAGAATAAAATCCAGGGGCTGGGACTGTAGTTCAGCGGTAGAGCGCTTGCCTCGCATGCGTGAGGCCCTGGGTTCGATCCTCAGCACCACATATAAAGCAATAAAATAAAAACATTGTGTCCATCTACAACTAAAAAAAATTAAAAAAAAAAATAAAATCCTATGAGGGGCTGAGGTTGTAGCTCAATGGTAAAGCACTTGCCTAGCACATGTGAGGCACTGGATTCAATCCTCAGCACCACATAAAAATAAATAAAGAAAGAAAGAAAGAAAGAAAGGTATTGTGTCCATCTACAACTAAAAAAAATATTTTAAAAAATCCTATGGAAAAAAGAACATTCAGATTCCATAAAAAGAGTTCTCAAAAGGTAAAAACATGGGCTGGGATTGTGGTGCAGTGCTTGCCTAGCACGCGTGAGGCACTGGGTTCGATCCTCAGCACCACATAAAAATAAAACAAATAAAGATATTCTGTTCACCTACAACTAAAAAATAAATAAATTTAAAAAAAAAAGGTAAAAACATGATCAGTGAAACTCAACAGAAGGGCTGGATGATACAAGGCTGATAAAATCTCTGAGGTAGCCAAACGAAATGAATAGGGGGGAAAAAGACAATTACAGGACTAGATCAGAACTCCAACATTCAAATAATGGAAGTCCCAATAAGAAAAAAAATACTGGAGGGCAGAAGTGGGAGCTCGGAAGAGAAAATCATCAATGAGATCAAGAAAAATTTCTAGGTCCAAGGGACACGAATGACCAAATTGAAAGAGCTCAATTAGAGCATACCATGACGAATGAAAGCCAACCATGCTCATAACATGGTTCTCTAAATTTATAGAACACATAACAGAGAAGATTCCACAAGTTTGGGCGTGGGGTTCAGGAAGTGGGTTAGGGATGTGAGGGTAAGTCACATACTTAAGGGTCCAGAGTTACTATAGTTTCCGGTGTCAACAATAACTATGAAAGCCAATGGAGGCATATCTTTAAAATTCTGAAGTAAAGATGAACCCATTTCGAATTCTGTATTTAGCCAAGCCATTGGACAAGAACTAGGACAAACTCTCAAGAATTTCTGGAGGATGTAATTGGCAAAGATGAAATGGTGAAACAAAAGAAAAAGAGCATGGGACACCAAGTGCCGGAGATCTTCATAGAGGAAAGGCACCCAACCCCCCAGGAAAATGCTGAGGGGAAGTGCTGGGATAATGGGTACCACAGACACTCTAAGATCACCTGGCCACTTTGCCATCTGTTAGCAGAGGACCAAACCCCAGGGGGAGCCTGCTCTCAGTTCTGTCTCTACTTGCTGTGTCCCCAACCACATCTCTCCTCTCTCTTCTAGAATCTGTTTTCTGTGGCAGCCATGGTACTCATTTCATTTCTGGTAGGCTTCAGAGGAGAAAGACTGAACAGCCCATTCATCCCCTTGGATACCATACTGATCTACACCGTGCCCTGCCAGAGGCCTTGTAATGGTAAGCCCCAAGCTTTCCAGGACTCACTCACTCTTGACCTTGCCTAGAGGGGCTCTTGTAAGCACTCAATGACACTGAGCCAAAATGCAGAGACTGCCCAGTTTATCTTCTGAGAGCTGCCCTCACATACTGGCAATATTGCTCTTTCCTTATTTGTATAATTTGTGCTTGCTACTCAGTTTTTTAAAAAAGATACACTTATTTTACTTACATATCATTTATAAGTAGGATACAAAAATGAAAGCAAAAGAAAATGATAAACATAAAGGGTACCACTCTTATCTATTTATTGTAAAATAAAACATGCATACAGAAAAGAGCATAGCATATGTGTAAATTTTAGAGTCATATGAGGTCTTTTTGCAACATAATTCCATTCTCATGGTGCTATCAATATAGTATCTGTGCACAAACTTTCCACTGCAGTTGCCATAAGTAAGCTCCTGAAAGGAAGCATTCCAAAGAATAAACTTGTTCCTCTCCACTCTGGTATTATTCATGATGCAAAACAAAGAACAACTACCTAAGAAATATATATGTAAACACAACAAAAATAAACATTTTGATTTTATGTCCCCATTGTTATATTCAATAAGAGCTATTCCAGAGATGAACATACCTGTGACTCAGGAGCATAGGAATTTAGAGTCCACTAGTAGCTTGGGTTCCAACTCAACGGTCTATTCTGAAGCAAAACATTTGAAAAGAACCACGGTGAGAGAGCCATTATAAAATAAATTTCTTTTAGTATTTTTCATTTACAAATGCATTTAATACAGCAATGAAATTTTGAGAAGGGAGCTGGAACATAACATCAAATAGAGAAATCACTCAGTAACTACAATCCAATAAATGATGCAGTAACAATCATAAAAAAAAAAACTTCGAAAAAAAGTAGCATTTAAGAAAACATTGAAATAAGAATAAGTTGCCAGGTACCATATTTTAATATTATACTTTCATATAGGGCAATATACTTTCTATTTGGGCAATCTTGCTTTGGATTTTTGTTGTTTTAGAATCTCATGAGAACTTATTTGGGAAATCTTTGGACTTTTTACCCATCCTCAAGGAAGGGCCTTTGTCCACAACACTACATTTGAGCACTTCCTGTCAGAATTTTTTTTCACCAAGGTTAGTGTCAAGAGGTTCCAGAAGGGCAGTTGGCAATACTGGTGACCTGGATGCCTGAGTGGGGCAGCGTCCCACCTCCATCCTGTGGAGCTTCAGGCTCCAGCGTCATAGAGAAGCTAACAATGGCATCAAGTGGCTGCCTAAGTGAACCTGTCATGAATACAATGGCAGATTCTCTCCCTTGAGGCCTAAAGGGCTATCTGGCAAAAACAACTCCATGAGGTTTACTCTTCCTTCATTATTACAACTTTTGTTTTTCTTTCTTTCTAACAGACAAGGCCTCACTATATTACCTAGGCTGGACCTGAACTCCTGGGCTCAATCGATCCTTCCACCTCAGTCTCCCAAGTAATTTGGGCTGTAGATCCACATCACTGCAACTGGCTATAATGAATTTTAAAGTCACTTGGTTTGCTTACATTTTAGCAATTCTGAAATTGTTTAAACATTAAATTTTTCAAAGGAAAAAAGTCATAAGATATTTTATTCTTTAAATGTATAATAAATGTTCGAGTCCCTAGTGTCTCATTTTGTAATCAGTATCTTACTGGAATAATCTCCTATTTTTAGGCCTTCATTCTCTTTCAAGTGTTTTTTTAATTTAACCTTACCTTATCTATTTGCATATCCAAAGTGCTGATATTTCTGATATTTAAGTATAACTTATTTTTCTTTTCTTTTTTTTTAAACTTTTTTTTAGTTATACATGGACACAGTGTCTTTGTTTACTTATTTTTATGTGGTGCTGAGGATCGAACCCAGTGCCTCACACATGCAAGGCAAGCGCTCTGCCACTGAGCCACAACCTCAGCCCCATAACTTTTTTTTTTAATAGATGTATTTTTTTAATGTTTATTTTTTAGTTGTAGGTGACAGAATATCTTTATTTTATTTTTATGTGGTGCCGAGGATCGAACCCAGTGCCTTATGCGTGCTAGGCGAGCACGCTACCACTGCGCCATAATCCCAGCCCCCCATAACTTATTTTTCATAGAGCTAAATTTACTTTAGATTGACCATTCCTCTTGCCTAGAATGTTCTTTCCTCTTGTCTCAGAGAAACATCCTGACTGAGCACCCAGAGCCGATATACTAAAATTCAGTCAAACTCTTCATTATATGTGGCTTCCAGGCAATCCCCCAGTTCAGTTATACCTTCCATACAGAAAGCAGTCCAATTGGAAGAAGTTCAGACTCCCAGGCCCAGATTTCAGTCCCGACACACCTACTCAGGAGCTGTTTGCCCTGGTGAAGGCTCTGTCACTCAAAGTGTTGGGTTCTTCCTCTATAGAATGACAATCATAGTATTCCATGGGGACTGACATGATATTAGACAATGCTACTACTGCCTGCCTACTCACTTCGTCCTTTTAAAATTTTTTATTTCAAGTATCTGGAGGTGTAGTTCAGTGGTAGAACACTTTTCTAGCATGAGTGAGGTCCTGGGTTCAATCTCCAGCAGGACATACAAAAATATTCTCTCATAATTTAGAGTTCTTTTATTTTTATCACATCTCTTAAACTGAGGCCTATTTAGTAACAGATAAAATATTGAAAATGCTATTTAAAATATGTAAATAATGTTTTGTAAACATAAGTAGAATATAATCAGTGAGAAATGGAAGGAACATATCTTTTAAGAGCATTTTCTTTATAATTTCCAAATACTATAAGTTCAACATTATTATAAATTCTTAATTATTAAATAGCTGCATAAACTTTTTATTTTAAAATTAGAATGTCTTTAACATCAATTACAATTCTTCATGGCATATTTATCATACTCTTTTGGTATCTCTCTCTACAACCAAGATCCCACCAAAATTAGAGCTATTTGGTTAATTTTCCAAAAAAGAGATATATAGTCTCAAGAACAAAGAAAATTAGAGGGGATGAATCATCAGATAAGTAATTTCAAATAAGCTCTGGAAGAGAGTGGAGCTGGTGGAATGGTAGATAGCTGCAACATGAAGAGCCAGGGGAGGAGGCCCATTGAGAAGGGAGCCCACTCACGAACAAGGCCCATGAAGTTGAGCACTCAGAGATCCCAAGTGTTGCAGAAGAAAGTGGCCGTGAGGCACAGGGCTGAAAATAAGAGGGTGGTTGAAAGTCTGTAGACAGAGTACCTGGACCTCCAGCTATTTTACCTTGTTCCAAGTAGCAGACAACTAACTGCTTTCCTAGGCAAGAAAACAAAGATTGATACCCTGAGCAAACTGATTAGAAAGGCTCTGAACTTGAAGGTGGCAAGCTGAAAATGTGGATAAAGGGAGAATCTGTAGGTTGAATGTTGAGATCCCCAGCTCTCCACCTGCCTTGCTACCAGGAGACTGGAAGCCAGGAAAAAAAAAAAAAAAAAGTAAAAGCATTGCATCTTAAAATTATGAGTCCTGTTAAAAATATCTGTGAATAAATTAAGCAGTTCAAACCATAACTATATTCACCCTTCCACACACACACTCCAAATGGAAATAGAAAGTTACCTGAAAATATTATTCCAAATTTCATACTTCACTTTTTCTTTTCTATCCCTGGATGAGTCTCCTGGCAGCCAGCTGTCAGTTCCTACCAAAGGGAATCAAAGCTATTCAGAGGCACATAAACACCAATGATTTGCTGTATGCATCTTTCCCTTTTGGAGTCTAGTTTTTTAATTCCTTGTTAAGAAATATCTACAGTGTTTGTTCAGTTTATCATATTTCACCAATTATGAGTTTGTAAAAGCGTCTGGAGTGGATTTTATGCATAGCAAACTGGCACGTGTTCTGTTTATAGGATGGAGCCTGCTCTGTATGAACTGCCGAGCAGGACCTTACCTTGTCTAGCCAGGTGGGGAGGCTGAGGAAGGAAAGAAAAGGAAACTTTCCCAAGATCACTCATCTTATTCACCTGACTGCCACAGGCTAAGTACAAGCTTCTGTGTCCTTTTTCTTAATATCTCTTTGTCTCTTGGGTGACCAGTTTGCTACAGAGCAGTGTTTTGTCTGGAGTACCTGATTCATGAGGTATCCAACATGGCAGTGCCATATTGGCTGAGGTGCTTTAATAGCTGTCTCGGAGATGACAGGCTTGGCCTTTCCCATGGCTTTCTCTTCCCATGTCTCCCTCAGTTTTCCTTTCATTAGGTCAAAAAAGTTGTTTTCCTTGTGCCTTTTACTATACCTTCAAGGAGGATCCATGCTCCCACTTATAAAGTTAGTTACCCGGCTATGGTGGGGGAAAGAAGGGAGTGAAACTTCACAAAGGGTTTGAAGTTCAAATTCAGTCTCTCCTGCAAACCCCAGTCCCTGCCATTATGCAGACGAGGCAGCAAGGTGTGTGTCAAGAACCTAGGCTGTCACTCTCCAAGTTATCAACCTTTGGGAAATCATTCCTCAGTTTTCTCTTCCCTAAAATGGGGATAATACCTACTACACAGTAGACAATTGTGAGAATTTTAAAAGACCTAAATACACTTGTTGTTGAAGAATCCAACAAATTACAGTTTCTAAACATGCATCAGCAAATACAGTTCCTGTACATGTCAATCCTCTGAGCCGGTGGGGGTCTGATAATGAGGCCAAATTTCCTCTACCAATGGGTTCTCCATTTTTTGTGGGCATAAAAATCACAGGGAAAGTCTGTTACAAATAAGATTCCAGGCTCTACTCCCAGATATTCAATACCAGGTGCTTTCTGCACACTTAGAGACAATCTGGGGCAGACTCTTCATTCCTCATTCCTGTATACTTGCTGTGTGCTGTTCACCCCTACCTCTAACTCTTCCCCTGCAGGAATGAAGGGTAGAGATGGTTACCACAGCCCAGTAAGGGGTTAAGGGAGCCCACAGGTCCCAGAGAAGAGTACACCCTTCAGTTAGAACAGACCCAGGGGTTGGAGGTTTGCTGCCCCACCCTTCCTAGACAGGTCTGAAAAAATCCAGTCCTGTGAGAAGCCCAAGGCCAGGATGCAGAGGCCAGGTACACTCGAATAAGGAAAGCCTGCCAGCCACAAGCAAAGCATGCCTTTCCTCCCCCAGCAAGATGCATCTGAAATTGTCCCAGGAAACGTAAGGGACTGGCTAGGAAGAGTGCTCTTCCTTGGTACCAGTTTCTAAGAATTATTGACAAAATGCCCAAGGGAAGGAGTAGCTAGTAATGTTCCCTACACATACCCACAAAGGGCTAGGCTGTCTTCTAGTTACCTTGGGGCTGTCCCCGGGGCCTTTACGAATAATCCTTGGGGAATATACACCCCTACTTCCCTCAGTAGATTCCCCCTTAACACACACACAGGTAACAGAGGGGTGGGTGGAGGACAAACCTGCACCTCAAATCTCAGGGAAACAAGATGACTGGATTTTCTCCCTGATCCCCGAAGTCGTCTCCTCAGTCTTTTCCAAGAGCTCGAGCGAGCAAGCCCAAAGTGCTGTCAGAGAAGGGCAAAGGAAGGTGACTGGGGCGACAGCGCTGGGGCATGGATGGGGGCGGGGTGCACGTTTCTTCACCTCCTCTGTGAGCCAGGGCATCAACTGGCAGGCTAAAGCGATTGCCATCCACGAAAAGGGATTCTGCCCAATGCCCCTGAAGAGTGGTATCCGCACCTCCCGCCCTTTGGGAAGATGAGGCCCACCCTTGGGAAACGGCGCGCCCAAGGTGGACAGCCATTGCCCTTATCCCAGCGGAGGCGCACCTCTGCACCCCGGCTCTCCGCGAAGGGGGTCAGGCTTCTTGGTGCCAAGGATATGCGCGCTGGAGAGCCACGGGACCGAGCTGCCCACCCCTGTCTGACTCCGGCTGCTCGAGCCAGAGGCTGCAAAGGGCTCCTCAAGGCACAGCCCGCTCTCGGCGCCCAGCCTGCACCTCCTGCTGCCCAGCGGCCCCAGGCACCTGCGGAGACGCGCTCGAGCTGGACCCTCCGACCCGCGCGCTCTTGCGGCCGAGCGCGCGCCGCTACCGCTGCGGCGCAGACACCCTGCAGCCCCGCCGCCCGGGTTCATTCCCCCTGCGCTGTGAGACGAAGAAGGAGGCGGAACCCGCATCCCGCGGGGTCCAAGCCCCAGCCGCCACCAAGCCGGTGCCAAGAACCCGCGGAGATTGCAGGAAGCGAGAGGGTAAGCTCGGGCAGAGCGCACTCTGGGATGGCAGGGCAGAGGCACTGGGGAGGCCCCTCCAGCCGAGTGGCCCTCGGTCGGGTGGGTATCGTTCTCGGCTCGGGGCACTGCAGTGTCAGGATGCGCGTGAGGTGCTGGCCCTAGAGCCTGAGCTCGAGGGCGGAGCGCACGGAGGCCACGCGGCCTCGGGGTCTCCGGCTACGCCCTCGGTGCCTCCCTCCCTGCAGCCGCCGCGGCAACCCAAAGTTTCCCCAAGTGCAGCCGGCAGAGACACCGCTGCACACTGACCTGGGACGCTCTGTCGAGTTGGCAGCGGCGCCCGTCGCCTCCCTCGGGCAGCTCTGACCCTCTGTATGGGTGGCCCCAGGGTGCCTTCCGAGCTGGGTGGTGGTCTTTGGCTCTCTGGCGGCGCCAATCTCAGATCTTAGTTGGTGCCTCCGGGTCCCCGCCCCTGGTTGGCAGAGAGAGGCGGGCGGCGGGCTGAGAAGCATGGAGTGAGAGCCTGGAGGCGCGCACTTCGCCAGACGCTGGGGCTGTGCGGCGCTTCCGCTGGGAGTGACGCGCCGACTCGGGGCTGCGCTGCAGGTGGGGGCGGCGGGCCAGTCCAGTCCCGGGGGCCAGAGGTTGTTCTCCGAAGCTCCGCCTTCTGTTTCCATAAGCTTGGCGCCTGCTCCTTCTCCCCCCACGGCGCTTTGGCCGCGATGACTTGACTTGTCCTAGAGCTAGGTGCCAGGGTCCCCGACGCCCCTAGGACCTCTGGTTAGCCCCTGCACTCCTTTTTCCTCCCAGCTCATATCCATGGTGCTGGTCAGTGAGTCTGCCCTCGCGGACTCTGCTTTGTCCTGGTCACTTAGGTAATGCCAGAGCCTCACTTCTGGTTGGACTGTTGGTGGGAACAACCATTGTTTTTATTTTTATGAATTCATAATTATATTACACTGTTATTAAAGCTTAATATGACATTTAAAAATTTTTCACAAAATACAGTTCATATATTAAACTCAGCTAAAAAATCAAGAAAGATGAAATTAAAACGACAAAGTTTTTTGTTTTTTGTGTGCTGGGGATCAAACCCAGGGCCTTGTGCACATCAGACAAGTGATCTACCACTCACTGAACTACATCTGCAGACCAAGAAAATGGTTTTAACTCTGTGCTTATCTTGGAGGTTCTGACAGGGAAAAGATTCACAGTTTTCTGTCATTCAGAGCCCTTTAGTAAACATGTGAAGTAACTTTGTGGGACATTTTACCCCAGAGGTAGGCCCTGAGGGGCTGAAATCCTGGATCTGGGTTGCCCAGGTGTTTGGATGTTCCCAGAAAGGACTGGGCAAATTTGCAGGAAGTCTCAGGTCTCTTCCCATTGTCTCTTTCTAAACATTTTACCTATCCATCGATCATACATATTTAAAGGTGCACATTCCAGCGGGCCCAGTGGTGCATGACTTGTAATCCCAGCAGCTAGGAAGGCTGAGGCAGGAGGATGGTGAAATTCAAAGCCAATCTCAGCAATGGGAAGGTGCTAAGCAACTCAGTAGGACCTTGTCTCTAAATAAAATACAAATATGGGGCTGAGGATGTGGCTCAATGGTTGAGTGCCCCTCAGTTCAATCCTTGGTACCAAAAAAAAAAAGTATACATTTCCCAAGTTTAATGATTTTGTGCAAATTGAGTAATCCAGATTAAGAAACAACATCCACCAGCTCCCCAGAAGATCCCTTTATTTGTCCCCTTTGTAGGGAGTAGTGAGTTTGAACAGCATATATTAGTTTTGTTTGTTTGGCACTTACAGCAATTGAATCATATAGAATATACCCTGTTGTCTGACTTCTTTACCACAATATTAAATTTTAGAGATGCATACTGTGTGTTGTGGTTTGTTCATTGTTTTTGCTGTACAGTATTCCATGGTGTGTGTATACCTCAACTTATTTATTTTACTCCTGATAGACATTTGGGTAATACTCAGGTTTGAGACATTATAGTGCCCCTATAAACATGATGCTGGATGCCCTTGGGTGTACCTATTTCTTTTGGGTACATACCTAGAAGTGGAATTGTGAGTCATGAAGTAGGCGTATGTTCAGCTCTGTAGATATTGCCAAATAACTTTTTAAAGTAGTCCAATTTTCATTCCTATGTTATTAGTTTCCTATTGCTATTTGTTAAAAAAAATTTGTAGTTGTAGTTGGACAGCATGCTTTTATTTTGTTTATATTTTTTTATGCAATGCTAAGGATTGAACCCACTGCCTCACATGTGCTAGTCAAGCTCTCTGCCACTGAGCTGTAGCCCCAGCCCTCCTATTGCTATTTATTACCACAAACAAATCACTACAAATGTAGTGGCCTAAAACAATACAATTTTTTTTTTCAGTCCAAACTGGGTTTTATGTGGCTAAAATCAAGGTGCCTACAGGGCTACTTTACTTCTGTGTGCTCTAGGAGAGAACCTGTTTCCCTGCCTTTTCTAGCTTTTACAAGCTGCCTTGCATTCTTTGGTGGGTGGCCCCTTCCTCCAAGCTCAAATCTCTCTCCTTTTTCTCCTCCCATCCCTGCTTCCTCTGTCACATGTCTTTCTTTTTCTCTGACTCCCCTACCTTACTCATAGGGAATTTTGTGATTATACTAAGCTCACTTGCATAATCTGCCATCTCAAGATTGTTTTTTTTTAAAAATACTTTTTAGCTGTCAATGGACCTTTATTTTATTTATTTATGTATGGTGCTGAGAATCAAACCCAGTGCCTTGCACATGCTGGGCAAGTGCTCCACCACTGAACTACAACCCCAGCCTCAAGAGTCTTAACTTAATCATGCCTGCAAAAACATGTTAGATGGATGAATATTGTTTTAAGTCATGCCTCGTGGGTCTGCTCTAGGAGTTTGGGTCCCGAGAGATGAAAAGGGGTCTTTGGGGAAGTCAAAATGGGGTCTCACGGGATGAGGTTTGAGGGTGACGGTCCTTGGAGTCACTTCACCCAGACTCCGGGGGTAGGTAAGACTGCTCTGCTGGAGCAAGACGCAGAACCCGTTTATTCCAGGAAGTACAGAAGCTTATATAGGGTCCTCGGACCAATCATGGCCCTGAGGTTACAACCAATGAGGCACGCTCTGCTGGGCGTGTGGTTTATCAGGACAGAATGGGAAAAGAGGAAAGGGAGGGGTTGAAAGTATGGGGAGTGCTCCTACAGATGAAGAGAGACTGGACAATAAATAAATAAATAAATAAATAAATAAATAAATAAACAAATTAATTAGTTAAAAGGACAACAAAGCCCTGAAATAAAATTCATCTGGAGGGTTTTCCCTGGTGACCTGGTCTGTGCCAGGGCTGGTAGGAGAGGGAGCTGATGTTGGAACACCATGTCTGGCCAACACCAACCTGCCACCACTATCATGTCTGGGACAAGGGGCTTTCATATAGAGAATGAGAGTCTGGGTTGCTTGGGCTGGGGACACCCATGCTGAGAGAAACATTAGGGAAGGCAGACCCTCCTTTGTGGGGTGCTATGGTCTGAATATGTTCCCCAAATTCATACATTGAAACTTAATTGCTAATATAATATTAAGAGACAGTGTGTTTAAGAGTTAATTCATGAGGGCAGAGCCCTTAAGAATGAGATTAGGGCCCTTTAAAAGGGCTTGAAGTAGTCAGTTCATGCTTGTCTGCCCTTCTGCCATGTGAAGCAACAGTGTTCATTCCTCCTTCCCCAGGATATAGCAACGAGGCATCATCTTGAAACAAACTAAACCTCTTAGTCTTCCCAGCTTCCAGAACTGTGAGAAATAAACTCCTACTATTTGTAAATTACCCAGTCTCTGGTATTTTGCTGTAGCAACGCTAATAGACTGAGACTTGTAAGTTGATAACAGCAGGAAGGCAGTGGTCAACACAACACATATTCATTGTGGGCAGGGCTCTGTGGTGTGAAATGTGCCCCACAGACCATCATGTCCCTTTTCATCCTACAGTTCTGGGGATGAATCTGTTTCAGGATTGATGGTGGGATTGTGAGGACTGACTTCCTATAGCTGGAGAGGTAAGGTAGGGTGGGATGGGATGCCAAAGCCTGTCCTGCTAAGCTGGGGTGGAGGTATCATCCTGACTGAAATAGGAGTAATAAATGTTAGGAGAATGATTTCTCTACCCTCTTGCTACATTCCCCAAGAGTGTGAAGACAGATCTCTCTGCCAGATGCTCCCTCCAAATGGCCCTCAGATTACTCACCAGTGAAGTTTATGGTCCAGAAGTCTCTCATACATATTCCCAAACATCTTTATAGTCCCTCATTCTCTTAAGTATGAGCTGACCATCTAGGATTTTCTGACATGAGAAAAGTTTCAAATGTGAAAAATTAAACCAAATAAATAAGCAGAAATACCAAAATTGGGGGAAATAGACAAGGTAGGAAGAAGAAAACACATAAAACCTATCACTGATATAATAGATGCAATATAAAATAAGAACAGGATATAATGAAAAAGGAACAATCAGAAAACAAGAAAAGGCTTTTGAAAATTTAAAGAGCAGATATGAAAATATGAAGTTGATAACCTCATAAAACAGGTTAAATAATAAAAATAAAGTCATCTCTGAAAATAATATAGTCATCTCAAAAGAAAAAGTGGGGAAGGAGGGGACAGTAAGAGAGAGGGAAAGACCAAAAAAAAAAAAAGGCATGGACGATGAACCTAAAATGTCCAACATCTAACCAGTAGGAGTTACAGAAAGAAAGGACAGGGGAAAACACAGGAAGAAACTGTCAAGAAAATAATCCAAAATTGGCTGCAGAGGCATAGGCCTGTAATCTCACCTACTCAGGATGTGGAGGTAGGAGAATTGCAAGTTCAAGGCCAGCTTGGGCAATTTAGTGAGACCTTGTCTCAAAATAAAAAATAGAAAGGGCTGGAGTTTAGCTGAACAGTAGAGTACCCCTGAGTTCAATATCCTGAATATACAAAAATAGGGAAAAAATGATCCAAGAAAATTTCCCCAATATGAACAACATGCTTCCAGATGTGAAGGGCTTGCTTAAGTGCCTAAAACATTCCATAAAAATAGCTGTGGAAAGGAGAAATTTGGAAGAATGTGCCTTCTTCTCTCCATCCCTAACTTAGGAAGTGTTTGGCTTGTTGCAAATGAGCTAAATCCTCATGTGTCATTGCAAAAAGTAAAAAATAAAAAATAAAAAATAAAAAAATGCCCCAAATGGATAATACCTAAAACAATAAATAGTATGACCACACTATCAAGAATAGGAAGTCATCACAGGGAAAACTGAATATAGGCATAATTAAGGAGTTTAAGTGGCTCCATTTGGGGAGTGGCACCATGGTGGGGATGTCAGGCAAAGGCTAGTGCTTTTCTGTATAAGCCCATACATAGTGCAATTGTTTGACTTAACAATACATGTACATGTATTGCTTCAATAACAACTTAAATGCTAATTTAAAAATTAGTTATATCGAGAGAGAGAATGAGAGAGAGAGAGAGAAAATAGGAGTGTTGGGGGAATCTGGATGATGTATGTAAGAATTCTTACTATTCTTAGAACCTTATTTTTTTTTTTTTAGAATTTTTTTTATATTATTTTTTAGTTGTAGGCAGACAGAATATCTTTATTTTATTTTTACGTGGTGCTGAGGATCGAACCCAGTGCCTCACACATGCTAGGCGAGCACGCTACCACTGCACCACAATCCCAGCCCCCTTAGAACCTTTTTAAGCCTCAAATTATTTCAAAATAAAAAGTAAGAAAAACTAATGATATTCAGTGCTGACCGTGCATTTAGCACAGGTAAGCATTTTACAAGCATTATTCCATTTAATCCCCACAACTCTTATTATCCTTACCTTCCAGGTGAAGAAACCAACTTTCCTTCTTTTTTCAATAATAAACATCTGGAATTTAGGAACACACATTCTAACTGGTTTAGTGTCTGTGTGTGTGTGTGTGTGTGTGTGTGTGTGTGTGTATGTGTGTTGGGGGTGGTGGTTTCCACCTCAATACATTCCCCTGTCAACTACCCTGAGCCTTACCTCCTAATAATTGAGAAACCTACCTACCTTCCTACCTTCCTTCCTTCCTTCCTTCCTTCCTTCCTTCCTTCCTTCCTTCCTCCCTCCCTCCCTCCCTATTTCTTTTTCTCTCTCTCTTTCTCTCTCTCTCCCTCTCTCCCTCTCTTTCTTTCGTCTGGAGATTGAATCCAGGAATGCTCAACCACTGAGCCACATTCCCAGCTCTCTCTGAGTTGCTTAAGGCCTCACTAAGTTGCTGTGGCTGGCTTTGAACTTGAAGTCCTCCTGCCTCGCCCTCCTGAGAAACCTGTTTTTATTTAGAAAGCTTTTCCTTTCTCTCAGGAAATCAATAAAATGATTAGAAAAAAAAAAGGCCGTAGTGGCCCGAATTCAGAAAAGCAAACCTTATTCTTCCCATCTCTGATGACAGGTCCTCAGCTTTTCCTCAGTATTTCCAGATCCGTCCTCAAGAACGGAATGGATCTCTCAGGGTTACAGGACTTTGCTTGCGGTGGGACTAATAGGGACCTCACCAGTGGCCTTTGGAGATGAATATTTACTTGGTGGAAGTTAGAGACGAACAAATGAACAGAAAATGACGCTATAAATAGTTTCAGACTGTTGGCAACCCTGACATGGCGTGTCCCATGTTAGCGGTGGTGGACGCAGGGAAATGGGCTACCCGGCACTGCCAGCCCCTGGGAGCATGGGTGCGGTGGGCCTCAACTCTGGCTTGGCCTCCGCAGCTATGGCTTCTCCTGCTTTGGGATGGAAGGGTCACGCGGAAGTGGCTCCACCTGGATCTGTGGCCGGCAAGATGGAGCCCTCTCCCTCTCCAGCCTCAAATGGCCCTGGCCCCTGATCCTCTATCTTTAAAATATAGGAAAATATTTTGCTTAGGCTCTTGAGATGCAAACACATTTCTGAAGGCCTTTACACTTAAGAAAAGATTCCAATACAGTGACTATGATCTTTTTGGAGGGGGTTCTCCTTAGGACAAGAAGTGCTGTGGGTAAGTGTTGAACACTGAGCTTTAGTCACACTGAGCAATACAGAGCATGTTTTGCTGCTGCTGCTGCCTTTTTTTTTGTTGTTCCAGGGATTGAACTCAGGGGTACTCCACTACTGAGCTCATCCCCAGCCCTAGTTTGTCTTTTATTTAGAGACAGGGTCTCACTGTGTTGCTTAGGCTGGCTTTGAACTTGAGATTCTCCTGTCTCAGCCTCTCAAAGTGCTGGGATTACAGGTGTGTGCCGCCGTGCCCGGCTTTGCTTCTTATATTAATAATTTTCTTCCTCTGTTTTCTTTCCATGAATCTCTTTAGGTCCCCCTTTCCCCTCACTATTTAACATTCTGGTTGAAACTTTCCCTGGCATTTTCTGAATCTTAATGGCTTAAGGTGGGGATGAGTTGTTGTTTCCAGAAGTTTTCTAATTAATCTTTGGGAGATAATTTCTTCCCTGCTCTGGGAAGGAAAGAAATGCTACTAATGTGCTAGAAATATCAGTGGTGAGTGCTAATTCCTCCTTTCAAGAGTCTATGCTTAAAATCCATAGCCCTTAAACTTGCCTGTGCTCAGTCACAGGGAATCCCAGCTGCCTTGCACCTCTCTCCTACACTGCCCAGGGCACACTCACTGTGAAAACAAAGGAGATGTGACAGAAAAGATTGGCTTCATAATAGTCTTTGGGAGTCTACCAAATAGTGATGGAATATAAATTTTATGCTCCACTCTTGGTCCTTAGTCCACAATCACTATGCTAGACTATCTTTTCTGGGATAGGAACTAGGATTTTATATGTCAATATTGCACAGCAGGTAAGTATTAGTTTGGCTTCTTTTTATTGAAAACGGTGTCCTTCAGAGGTCAGAGGCCCATTCTTTGGTCTCCCAACAAATTGTCCTGTTTGACTTTATGAAAAGGCTGTAATTTCCCAACGTTCAAGAGATGTCTCTGATTCTTTTCTTGGTCTTTATAAATGGCTTAGTGAATATAACAACAGGAGCAGTTGTGCAATGGGGTTATCCAGTTTCAGGATTGCATCCGCAGAGCTTACATGGCTAGATCCAAACTCCTTTACTGGAATGAAGACGTTCAAGGCTATGAAAAGCTAAACTGCTGTGCATTGGGAAAAGTTGACCTTGGGCCTGATGCAGAGAGAATGAGTCTTGGACAAGAGGACAAAGCAGGCCTAATGAGGAGAGGCCAACAGGAGTACTCCTATAAAGGGACAATTGACCTATGGACTTCAGGATGATCGGGACCAGGGTTCCTATTTAAATATCAGTTAACACTTTGGGAAGCTGAGACAGGAGAATTGTGAGTTGAAAGCCAGCCTCAGCAATGGCGAGGCGCTAAGCAACTCAGTAAGACCTTGTCTCTACATAAAATAGGGCTGGGATATGGCTCAGTGGTCAAGTGCCCCAGTACCAAAAAAAAAAAAAAATCAGTTAATGTAGCTTTAGACAAATTTCAGTGTTTTAACCAAATGGAACTGTACATATAATATATATCTATCTATATATATCTATATATATATCTATATATATCCCTTACATAACAAATATATATATATTTTACATAACAAAGAAGTCTAAGGCTAACACAGCTGGCTCTTTCTCTCCCTTTCAGTCATTCTTAGCTCATGGTTTTGATCTCCTGGTCACAAAATGGCTGCCTAACTTCTAGACATCATATCCGTATTATAGGCCTAAAGGGTCAAAAGACAAAAGATGTGTAACAATTGTATTTCTCTATTTGATCAGAAAAAAACAAGAGATTTCCTTGGTGCCTTCCTGATCTCTGATACCTACTCACAGTCATTGGCCTGAACTGGGTCATATGACTATCTCTGCCTTTAAAGGAAACAAAAGTCATTTACTGAACTCAGTGAAATCAGGATTCTGTGAGTAAAAAAAAGTCAGGATTGCATAAGTTTCTACCTGTGACCCTGGACAATTATTTAACCTCTCTTAGGTTTGGTTTCCTCATTTGAAATCTGAACACTGGACCATAATAGTGCCTACATCAGAGTGTTATCATGAATATAATGAGCTCATGTTTATAAAGCACACAGAACACAGCACTATGAAAGTATTTTTAGATAAATTAATGACGGGGAAAATATTCACTGTATAGGCATTTAGTATGGCCTACCATTACACATGGTCATTCTGCATGGTATTTCTCTTTCGCAGTCAACATTACAGTTAAACATTGCAATCTGATATAAGCTGTGCTTTAGTGGATTTAGGGAAGGTCAGATACTTTCATTTGGCAGAGACACATGAGGCCAGGCTGGAAAAGCATTGCATAGTGACCTGTAGAGAATGGGCCAGGGAGTAGGCAACCCAGCTCTTAGAGTGATAAGGAGACACAAATGTATTAGCAGAGTCATAGCTGGGATATGGCTATATTTCCCAGCTTCTCTTTTTTTTTTTAAAGATTTTTTTTTAGTTGTAGATGAACACAATGTCTTTATTTTATTTCTTTGTATGTGGTGCTGAGGATCGAACCCAGGGCCTCACGCATGCGAGGCAAGTGCTGTACAATCCCAGCTCCTCCCAGCTTCTCTTGAAGCTGCTGTGGCCATGTGACTAAGCTTTTGTCAGTAGGGAGTGAGTGGAAGTGAAGTGCACAAGAGAAGATCCAGGACTATTGCCCTTCCCTGCCCAATGGCAGGAGTGGCAGTGATCAGAACTACTCACCAGATGACGACGGCACAGCTGTCAGGAAGCTTAGATTCCTGAACTACCTTATAGTACAGAGCCACCCAATGACCTGGAACACTTACTCTGGACTGTTAAATAAAAAAGACGTTTCTATTTATTTTCTTTTATTTGTGGTGTTGGGGATTGAACACCAGGGCTCATGCACGCTGGAAGAAATTTCTATTTTTATTTGAGCTTTTTGCATTTTAGATCTCTTCTTTCTCTTTACTTCAACTAATGTAACTGTTTTCATAATTTAAAATAGTATCTTTCAAAATCTATAATATGCATGGAATATTTCTGAAAAGAGATCTGAAAATTTTAATAACATTGGCTATGTTTAAAAAGGGGAACTGAGAGGCTGGGGGACAGTGGTACGAGGGAGTCTGTTTTGTTTTTAATTGATATCTACTTAAAATAGTTGAAATTTGAACCATATAAATATAATACTTGTCAAAAAATTAATGAGGGGCTGGGATTGTAGCTCAGCGGTAGAGCGCTTGCCTCGCTTGCGTGAGGCCCTGGGTTCGATCCTCAGCACCACATACAAAGCAATAAAAGAAAGACATTGTGTCCATCTACAACTAAAAAAAATTAAAAAAAAATTAATGATACATTTAATTTGAAGTGTGGCTCTTGTGCACTATAGTTTGTGCACATTCATTACTGATTAGCACTCGGCCTGCATTTGGGTCTCTTATCTACTAATCCTACAACCAGGGAAGGAGAAAGGTGATGGATGAAGCTGGCAGAGAGGAGCAGTTGGTGAATGCCCGAGTGGAAGGCAGGACTGCAGCGCTCTGCCTGGGCCTCCGCTCAATGCAGCTCATCTGGGCACCAGCAATTAGACTGCTCATCTCCCATCAGACAGCCTGTGCGTCAGCTTGAGGGAGGTGATCACTGCGTGCAGATTAATGTCACTTTCATTTCCTGAGCATCCTATGGCCCAGGATGGTATCTTTTCATATGAGGCACTCAGATTCATCCTGCATTTTTGGTTGGGTGAGCAACGTGGCATTTTATAACAAACTGAAGGAGAATTCAGTTTTCATCCTTGTAACAGGAGTTCATTTTTTTTCTGCCTATTTTATGTTGGGATGAGTAATTTATTATTTTCCTATTCATGATTTCCAAAAAGACTTCCATTTCAAAGCCGAAAGGAAAGAGCAGTGTAATGTTTAGTAATTTTCTCCTGAAGCACAAGATGGGAGTTTCTTGTTTAAAAGGGATTCAGGGAGGGCATTGATAGAAGCCCAGAGTTTCTCCAAAATCTAGTGAATATTTGAAATGATCATTTTATGCTTGCTTTCAAACAGTGGCTCCATTTGTAAACTAGGGACCCTGGGAACACACTGTTTGCTGGAGTACAAGATGGCACTTTCCCCTCCTAAGATTCCTTGAACTCAATTCATTTCTTTCCAGAACAGTTATCCAGGTGAATTCTTCGGTAAATTAGAAACAGGAAAAAATTCAAATGACTTTAAAAATTACTTTTTACTGGCTTGAAAGTTAGAAAAAACGGACACATTTTTGGTAGTTCCCATTTGAATTATCCCTATTAGTTCTTGGTTGCCCAACCATGCCGGTCCCTTGCACAGCCCGATCAGGACTTCCCAGCCTGCCCATGACTCCCTCAGGGATTCATCCTGGGCCACAACCAGATTGACTGCTGATGATTTCTCAGTGCATAAGGCATTTGACCCATTTCCCACCTTCCAGACACCACCTTGTCATGAAGCATTTCCCCATCCTCTCAACCAGCAGCTGCAATTGCAGTTTGTAGATTCCCTAGGATAGATACGTATTGCTGCCAGTCCCAGTATAGTCATATGGAACGATATCCCAGAAACCAGGTCATATTTGTCTTTGCCATCTGGCCCAGCATCAGGCACATAGTAGGTGCTGATGAATGTAAAATACACCGAATGTGTACAGGGAATTAAAAAAAATGAACTAAATCCAGTTCTTCTCTGCCAGAACTGTGCTCTTTGGCGGGGATCAACAATCTATAGTCCTTGGGTCAAGTTCAGCTGCTGTCTACTTTTGCATGGCCCATGCACTCAGAATGCATTTATGTTTTCAAATGATTGGAAAAATCAGAAGAAGAAGAACATCTGATAACACATGAAAATTATACAAAACTCAAATCTTAGTGTCCATGAATCAAGTTTTGTTGAAACATGGCCACATCATTAGTTTACACACTGTCTACTGTACTACCAGAGCAGAGTTGAATAGTTTTCAAAAGTAATTGTGTGGCCTAAAACATTTATTATCTGTGCTAGGGATATTAATGGTTATTCTTTTGCTATTTTGTCTTTTACTCTTGAAATCTGATCAACAACCCCTATTATGTGGTTTGGTCAGCATTTTCATTGCTGTGACCAAAATACCTGACAAAAACAACATAGAGGATGGGTTTATTTTGGTTTACAGTTTCAGAGGTCTCAGTGCAAAGATGGCTGACTTCATATCTTTGGGCTCTAGGTGAGGTAAAGCATCATGGCAGAAGGGTGTGGTGGAGGAAAGCAGGTCAGGACATGATAGCCAGAAAGCAGAGCGAGTTAGCTCTGTTCACCAGGGACAAAATATAAACCAAAGTCCTTCTTCCCGTGACCTATCTCCTCTAGCCATATCCTGCCTGCCACAGTTACCACCCAGTTACTTCATCTCAGTGGATTAATCCACTCACTAGGTTATACCCCTCAAAATCTAATCATTTAACCTCAGAACATTTTTGCATTGCCTCACACATGAACTTTAAGGAGACATCATGTATTCGAATCATAACAATATGATAAATCAGAAGTATTCCATTCCTGCAACCCTTGGGAACATTCAACAAAGTATATACCTGTAATGTGCAGGTGAGAGGAAGACTGGCTCGCAGATATGGTGAGGAGCTAGATAAACATATTCTTGTGTTACTAATTCTAATGTGGATCCACATTCAATAATCCATAGCAAACATTATGATCATTTTTTTCCCTTGTAGAGGAGTTAGAAGATGTTTAGAGAACAAAAAGCAGGATACCTTATCTATGTGGCTTCAAGGAAGGCTTCTCAGAGGAGGTGACATTTTCAGTGCGATCTGAAGGAAGGTAGATACATCAGTGAAGAGAACGGGGATATTTACCTAGAGAGAAACATACCACTATCTTACTTAAGTTGTTATTTGAGGGTCTCTTCTATGTATAGCCAAACCTGTGTCATAATGTATTCTTTGTACAAAAATGGCACGTTTCACTTCTGCCTGTGGAGCTGGGAGTCAGAGCCTCTGGGTATACTGAAGTGAGAAGAAATATGGAGTCCAAAGTAGATGACTCTGGGTTGTACGATGATTATTTCTCTTTGGGGAGGTTTTCTTTGGTTGGTCCCTGGCTGTCTTAAAAATAAAAACAAAGGGTCTTTTGTGCAATGATGCCCCTGCAGTTCTTCAACCAAGCCCCCCTTTTGAGCTGAACACTCTCTCGAAGGTCTGCCTTGACTCCTGAGCTTCTGGACAAAACTCTGCTAATACCTGGGCCTTGAGTGCTGTAGGTTGCCACTTTGATTTTCCAGGTGGAAGAATGGCTTGTGTGAGTTAGCAGGTAGATTCTAGGGAGAGACTGAGAAGACTTGACTCTGGTGTCTCTTTGAACATACCATCTAACTGCCAGGTAAGTCAGCCTCCCTGTCTCTTGCCATGTGATACCCTCACCTGCTCTAGACTCTGCCATTACCAGATGCAGCCTTTCCACCTTAGACCAGAACCGTGAGCCAAACCAACCTCTTTTCTTTATAAGAAGAATTCCAGGTAACTCAGACACATCTCTCTGACCTATAAAACTGTCATGGAACATCTTAGGAAAACATCACATCAGCTTTGTGAAGAACATTGAACCGGACTAAATACCAGGTATTACATTCACTTTAAAAGTCAGTGACAGGGGCTGGGGTTACGGCGCAGTGGCAGCGTGCTCTCCTAGCACGCGGAAGGCACTGAGTTCGATCCTCAGCACCACATAAAAATAAAATAAAGCTATTGTGTCCACCTACAACTAAAAAATAAATATTAAAAAAAATAAAAAATAAAAATAAAAGTCAGTGACAACCTGTGCTCAGAACAAAGAAGTGTTTTTTCTTCTTCTGGTGATTCATTATTCACTCTAGATACTCATTTTTATCAGGCAGAGGAGCCATGCAAATATGAAAAGCCAGCCCAATAAATTAGTCACTACTCTGATGAATATGTATTCATTAACTGAGGCAACTACTGATTCATATAAATCAATGAAGAGATGAAGTAATACTGTAATAATTAATAAGATTTAAACTTGTTCATTGCATGAGCAAACCCTGTACACATGCCTTCATGATGCGTGAAATTTGTAATTATAAGTGAGAAAACTGTGAGGTGCACATTTATTGCTATTTATTTATTTATTTTGTGTGTGTCCAGCTTCCAAATACCCTTTCTATTATGGCAAATCCAAGATTGATTTCCACTGATCCAGAATCTTTCTTCTGTAAGCGCTCAGAAGAATGTACCTCAAAGTACAATTTTGCATGCTGAGTACTTTGAACTAAAGGAGATTGGAAGGCCTCAGTAGCAAATCTCTCTCTGACCTTCTCAAACCCTCTCTCTCCCTCAAAGTCATAGAAAACAGGATTCCTCTTCTCTAAAGCATGTCATAGAAACTAGAACCCTCTTCCACCAAATCAGGCCATAAAATCCAAAAAGTCTACCCTCTCCTTTCTCCCTTGAAGACCCTCATTTCAGAGTAGTCTTTCTTTATACCTGGGAGGCAGGAAAGCTACACAGAAAGGCCAAGAAGAATCTAAACATACAGCCCCTGTTGGTTTTCCCTCAGGGAATCCCTAGGAGATCTTTTCTCTTGTCTAATTACATCTTTATGTGGCTCTCCATTCTTCATCAAAATTAGGGACAAAAACAGACATTTTTACCCTGGGTGTTTATGTCTGAAGGCTCTCATGTCATGCAAAACTTTGATTAGGTAAATACACCATGCTTTCCTCTTGTTAGTTTTGTAGAGGAAAGCATGGCAAAGACAGGTGTTCAGTTTTTTTTTTTTAATATATTTTTTCAGTTGTTGATGGACCTTTATTTATTTGTATTTATTTGTGCTGAGAATTGAACCCAGTGCCCCACACATGCTAGGCAAGCACTCTTCCACTGAGCCATAACCCCGGCCCAGCAGGTGTTCAGTTTTAAGTAGTTGTTCAAAGTACTTTTAAAAGTTGTTTAAGTTGTTAGAGTATCATCGGCCATTATCCTGATGATGGGTGAGGAAGGGATCCCACCTTTCTGCCTTCACTTTCTGGCTCTGGAAGCTAGAGAGGAGTAGATAATCCCCCTACAGTTCACTGGATCCTGTGTGTGGGCATCTGAGGATCTCTGTCAATCAGATGCTGTTTCCTGGGGGCTCTGGATCTTCAGGGATGATAAGAAGGCCAGAGATGGCTGGATGGAATGGAGACTTCATGGATGGTGACAAGTGTCCAGGGCTAATGATGTTGGCACCAACCCTCTCTGCTGATTGAGCCTCTGGTGAGAACCTGGCTGTGTTAATTGACACGTAACTTCCTGTTTCCAACGCTAATTCTCCAGTCATTGAACGTTTTGAGACACCTTGTATTGTTCCAGTAGCTTCTTTTTCTACATCAGCTCACCCGTGTTGGTTTCATTATCTGCAGAAACTTTGGCTGTTTCATGCTCTTTGTGAAGATAAGACACAAAGAGTAGGGTATTATACAAGAAGAATCAAACACAGGGTATTATATAAGAAGAAAACTTTATTCTAGACCTGGTTCAATTAGAGGCCAGGAAGGATTCATCTTAAGACTACAATTACTTTAAGGGATCAACTGACATGAAAGCATATGTTTTACAAAGAATATTGTTCTTTGACATGTTTGTTCAGTGCATTCAATTGCTACTCACCTTTCTGTGGACGAAAGACTAATCAGGGGCAGGTCACCATCTCCAAGAGTTTGACAAGGCAGTGATATTTTGGAATTCAAAGAGACTGTTGAAACTGTTTCATCCTAACAGCTAATTTTACAAATAGGAAAACTGAGGTTCAGATTGGATAAAAAAATGATTTACTCCAAACTGTGTACCTATTTGTAATTACTGAGAGTAGGGATGTCCATTGGACACCAATCATGGGAAACTATGTCATTTGGCAGGAAAGACGGGAGAGGCAAAGACAGGTGTTTAGTTTTAAGAGCTGAGATTATAAAGTATGCAGTTAAGAGGCTGGAGAGTCACAGAATCAGGTCAGAGCATGGCCACATATGAAGTGTGAGCAGGTGTTGAGAAGCTGCTGGACAACAGGGTTGGACAAGAACAGAAGAATCTCCAAGCCAGAGCCAAACCCGATCTTTTCCTCTTGTCCCCAGGGATGTATGGGTAAGGAACCTAAGAATTTGAATATCCTTCTCTACTTTCTGTACCTCCCACCCCCAAAGTTTGTTGAAACTTCTCACCTTTCTAAAACTGTCATGAATCCAGCTGTAACTTCTAGAACTTCGGCCCCCTCTATCGTTTATCTGGGTGGTGATATGTTAAGTAGAATCAGGTTTTAACTGGACATGGCCAACATTAAGTTCCATTATCTGGTCATTAGGTAGAATTAATCCTTCAGTTTGAGGTTTTTGCTTTATATGTTGTGCAGATGGTAGCTACATGGACCGGCCCCTCATGAGAACTAATAAATTATTTGGAAGGAGGGAATTTGATTCATTTAGGCTTTAAAATAGAGATTAAATAAAATTGCTTTCTCAGGCATCACCATGAGTTTAATGTTACATTATTGACAGATGGGAAAAGCACTGATATGCTTTAGGATAACTCATCCCTTCTGCATGCTCTTGCCATTTAGAGTTTATCTTGGTTTTTTCATTTGATTTATGCCTTTGTTAGCTCACTATTACAGTGACAAATATCTGAGATCACTTACAAATTATCAACTTATAAAGATAAAAACATTTATTTTGGCTCACAGTTTCAGAGGTTTCGGTCCACAGTCTATGGCCCTGTCACTTTGGGCCTGTGGGAAAGCAGTGCATCATGGTGGAGGTGGTTGACAGAGCAAAACCACCAACTTTATGGACTGGGCATAATAGAAAATGAGAAGGGGGCTGGAGTTCCACAATCCTCTTCAAGTGAATGCCCCTAATGATCTGAAGACCTCCCACTAGGTCCCATCTCTTAAAGGTTATACCACCTTGCACTGGCACCATTCTGGAGATCAAGACTTAAAACAAATGAGTCTTTGGGGAAACACTTATCCAAATCATAGCATGCCCAATAGAGATCTTCTTTTTCTATTTTTTTAAACTTATGTTGTTGGGTGAGTAAGGATCTGCAGGGAAAAGGAAATTGTCTGCAAACCAGGATGATGACTGTATAGAGAATGGAGATTTTCACAGGACAGAGAAGATGAGATGAAATCCTCCCCAAACTGAGACAGGCCTTCATGGAGAAAGTTCAGATCTC
>PVHX01019597.1:0-34054 GCA_004024805.1 Geosciurus inauris
TTTTTTTTTTAGTACTGGGGATTGAACTCAGGGGCACTCGACCACTGAGCCACATCCCCAGCCCTATTTTGTGTTTTATGTAGAGACAGGATCTCACTGAGTTGCTTAGCGCCTCGCCATTGCTGAGGCTGGCTTTGAACTTGCAATTCTCCTGTCTCAGCCTCCCAAAGTGCTGGGATTACAGGCTTGCGCCATCGCGCCCAGCTTAATGTATTTTTTAACAGATGAGGGTGTTTATTCAATTGTTATATACATTCTATCCGATGCATTATAAAAAGTGATTTAAGTTTTTAATTGTCGTTGTTTATAATTTTCTAGAATTTACATTCTTAGACTATTTAAATTTATATTGAAAACTTTGAGATGGGAGGATAAATACCTTCAAAATATTCTCTTCTAGGGTCATCATTACTATGCCCTCTTTACTCTTCTTGTCTTTTTTTTTTTAATTTTTTTTTAGGGCTGGGATTATGGCGCAGTGGTAACGTGCTCACCTAGCATGCATAAGGCACTGGGTTCGATCCTCAGCACCACATAAAAATAAAATAAAGATATTCTGTCACCTACAACTAAAAAATAAACATTTAAAAAAATAAATAAATAAAATAAAATATTTTTTTAGTTGTTGATGGATCTTTACTTTATTCACTTACTATTTATATGTGATGCTGAGGATCAAACCCAGTGCTTCACGTATGCTAGGCAAGCACTCTACCACTGAGCTATAGCCCCAGCCCTCTTCTTGTCTTTACTTGTCTGTGAGTCCAAAGCCTCATAGAAACTTTTGTCATTCAGACTTTTGGCTAAGAGCACAGGTTTAGAGTCAAGCTGCTTGAGTGCCAGTCATAGCCATACCATAAGATTAGTAAGTTAGTTAACTTCTCTGTGCATCAGTTCCTCATCAGTAAAATGAGATAGTACTTACCTCCTTCATTGTTAGGATCAAATGAGAAAATTCATATAAAGCTCTAAACAATGTACATGACCAAATAAGTACCCAGTAAAGGCTAGCTACTAGCTCTTCATCCTTGGGAAATGCTATCATGGCAATGATCTGTCCCCATGTCTGATGAGAGAGGAACAAGAAGATGGTATGAAGTTTCGAAAAGCCAAGACTGACTGGAGTTCGTTCATTCAAGAAAAATGTCTGCAAAATACCAGACACTGCAAGATACTAGGGTGAACCAAACAAAGCCCATCCTTTCCTGGAACTTATATTCTTAGTGGGCTGGGGTGGATGGAGTGAGAGACGATAAGCAAATATGTCACAGTAAAAGTGGAGGTGGTGATAATTGCTATGAAGAAAAAGCAGGGAAAGGGGAATTGAGCCTATTGGTCAAAGAAGGCCTTTAAGATTAGCCAACAGTTGATCACAACCCCCCCCCCAAACATGAGTAACTGGGGAAAATGTCGATCAGAGTGAACAGCAAGTGCAAAGACCCTGAGGTTGGACAGTGCTTAACCCATCTAAGGACTGGTAAGAGCGTATGGAAAGAGTGAGGAGGAAGGGAAATGCAGATTGTGGCATCATGCACAATCTCCTAGTTAGAACCTGACTTTTACTCAGAATGAAAGAATAAGCCATTGGAGGGTTTTGAGAAGTGATGATCCCTCTGACTACTATGAGGAGGATAAATGTAGTAAGGACAGGCAGAAGCTGGGGTCCAGGGAGGAGGCCATTTCAAGAACCCAGGTGACTGAGGGTGTAGCTCAATAATAGCATCTGTGCTTGATGTATACAAAGCTTGGGCTTAATCCTCAGCATCACACACACACATGCAAAAGCATCCAAGTAAGAGATTATGACTAGGACTAGAGTGGTAGCAGTGGATAGATAAGTGAATTATAGAAAGTGAATAATTATGTGCCACCCTTTGCAGAAAATGCTAGCAGACTGATCTGTGTGGAATGTAAAAACAGGAGGTTCAAAATATTATCAACTTTTTACTCCAAAGGCTGGGTCCTTTTTCCCTCTCAGAGTTGTAGAACCAATAACAAGACTGAGCACCACTTGAGCATTGAAAGAAACTTCTATTCTTGGCCAAGAATAAAACTTTCCACCCCTTGGGAGTCAGGAAGTTATAGATATAAAGGAAATGAGACTAATAAAAGGGAGGAATATTCATGTCTTATTAAAATGAAATTAGAGAGCCGGGCGCGGTGGCTCAAGCCTGTAATCCCAGCACTTAGGGAGACTGAGACAGGAGAATCATGAGTTCAAAGCCAGCCTCAGCAATGGCGAGGTGCTAAGCAACTCAGTGAGACCCTGTCTCTACATAAAACACAAAATAGGGCTGAGGATGTGGCTCAGTGGTCAAGTACCTCTGAGCTCAATCCCCAGTACCAAAAAAAAAAAAAAAAAAAAAATGAAATTAGAGGTTTGTTTGGCCATCTGAGATGGAACCAGTTTCGGCTAGCCCAGCTAAAGAACTCCTCTCAGCCTTCAAAGATTAGAGCCAGCATGGTGACACACACCTGTAATACCAGATACTCAGGAGAATGAGATTGAGAAGTGCAAGTTCATAGCCAGGCTCAGCAATTTAGTGAGATGCGGTCTCAAAAAACAGACTGGGGATGTAGCTTGGTGGTAGAGCACTTGTTTAGATATTAGGTATCCCCCCAAAAGCTCATGTGTGAGAAAATGAAAGTTTTAAAGGTGAAAATCATTAGGTTATGAGAGCCTTAATCTAATCAGTGTGTTAAACCCCCAATAGGGATTAACTCAGTGGTAACTGTAAGCAAGTAGGGTGTGGCTGGAGGATGTGGGTCCCTGGGGGCATGTGCCTTTGGGGTATATATTTTGACCCTGGAGAGTTGAGTGAGTTCTCTCTGCTTTCTTGTTCCATGTTCTGAGCTGCTTTCCTTTTCTACACTTTTTGCCATGATGTTCTGCCTCACTTGGGCCCATTATGGACTGAAACCTCTGAAACTGTGAGCCCCAAATAAACTTTTCCTCCTCTAAAATTGTTGTCAGTTCTTTTGAGCTTTTTTTTTTTTTTTTTTTTTTTTTTGGTACTGGAGATTGAACTCAGGGGCACTCGACCACTGAGCCACATCCCCAGCCCTATTTTGTGTTTTATGTAGAGACAGGGTCTCACTGAGTTGCTTAGCGCCTTGCCATTGCTGAGGCTGGCCTTGAACTCGCGATTCTCCTGTCTCAGCCTCCCTAAGTGCTAGTATTACAGGCTTGCGCCACTGCACCTGGCTTCTTTTGAGCTTTTGCAGGACACCTAATATCTAAACCATAGCAGTGCTGAAAAAGCTGACTAAAATAGCACTCATGGGTTTAATCCCCATTCCTAAGAGGGGAAAAGAAAAAACAAACACAAGAATAGAGTGGGATAAAAATTCAGCGAGGACACCTAGAGAGTGAAAGACCAGGATAGAGTAACAAAAATAGGCTGTTGATAGGACTATTGGCAACTGAGAAAGGCTTGAATTTGGAAGATAAGGATTTTCCTCCGTACCTCATAGACAGTGCTCTAGGGGTGATTTACTGATCTAACCTAAATGATAAAATAGCTCTCAAACTCTTTCCCTATATTGCCTTGATTCTCTGCTCACCAAGCATCTTTACTTGATGCCATGATTATACATATTTTGAAAAAAAGAATGATTCCTATTATGAATAGAATGAATGCTTGGTATCAATTTCTTATGACTATAGTCTGAATTACACACACACACCCCTTTCTGAAGAGCTGAAAGTAAGGAATGAGGTGATTTCATCAGTTTCTATCACACTGTGGCACTCTAACAGAAGCAGCCAGCCTGTTTTATCTTTTTTATCTAGCTCATTCTACTTTGTCTCCCACATAGACTTCTAAATCTACAGTACTCCCTTGTTAAAAGACCTATAATGATACATTTATTATAGTCCGAAACCCAAATTGTATTTCATCATAAGGATCTCTCCAGAGGCAGAGGAGACGAGACTTCTATTTGGACCTTCCAGGCTCTTGACATTTTACAGAAAATAATTTAAGGAAATGTCAGATTTTAATGAAGAGGAGAAGCTTCATTAGAAAGAGAAAAGTGAAGACACACATTGTCAGAGCAGAATGAAGGCTATCTCTAGAGTGAGAAGTGCTTTTGGGGTCTCTTTTAAAGAATACTTTGTAGGCTCGGCGCGGTGGCTCAAGCCTGTAATCCCAGCACTTAGGGAGGCTGAGACAGGAGAATCGCGAGTTCAAAGCCAGCCTCAGCAATGGCGAGGCGCTAAGCAACTCAGTGAGACCCTGTCTCTACATAAAACACAAATAGGGCTGGGATTACAGGCGTGAGCCACCACGCCCGGCTTCTATTTTCTTATATACACAAATGATGATTTCCAGGAAGAATATTTTCCATTTCATTGTCTATGTAATCCCTTACTGAACAACTCAATGTCACTTCCTCTGCAAATCCTTTTCTGGCCCAACCCAGCATTGACTCCCATGTTCTGCACTTGTACATTATAAAGCCAAGTCTCACCTGAAACAGAGGTTGCATTTTAACACCAGTACACTAGGCAGGAATTATGGTCAAAATTACCTTTGGAAGTCCTTTAGGAAGGGGCTACCTGGAAGACTGCTATATTGTTCTCTTGTTGATCAGCAGAGTCAATCTTTCTCCAACATGGCAACAAATCACTTTTTTGCACACCAAATGAAATCTGTGAAATGCAAGATAGTTACAAAGTGTCTCAAATGACCATGATCACATTTATAGTAACAAAAATACATAAAGTTTGTGGAATCTGAGACCCACTAGAGAACCATCCACTGCCATCTCCTCAGTAGGCTCCTCACTATCTGTCTCCTCCTCTCCCCCTCCCTCAACAGAGTACACATCCATTGTGTGTGATGCCTCCCAGCCAAGCTGGATTCCCATAATTCCAAGATAATATAACCCCACTGTATGATAATTTCTTGTTCTGACTTTACCTGTCCATTCAACCAAACAGGGCTCCTGAAGCACTCAGGACAAATCCCCAGGATTATCACAATGTTTAACACAGAGTAGGTATCAGTAAGTTGAATAAAATTAGTTTCCTTCATGTCTACTTTCACCCTTGCTCACTGTTAGGTTTTGGATGTGAAGTCTCCCCCAAAAGCTCATGTGTGAAACAATGCAAGAACACTCAGAGGTGAAATGATTGGGTTATGAGAGCCTTCACCGAATCATTAATCTCCTGATAGGGATTAACTGATTAGTAATTGAGGTGAGTAGGGTGTGGCTAGAAGAGATGGGTCATTGGAGGGGCATGCCTTTGGGGTATATATTTGGTGAGCTTAGTCTCTTTCTGCTGTCTGATCATTATGTGAGCTGCTTCCCTCTCACACTCTTCTGCCACGATGTCCTGCCTCACCTCCAGCCCCTATAGAACTGGCTGTCTATGGACTGAGACCTTTGAAACCATGAGTCCCCAAATACATGTTTCCTCATCTAAAATTGTTTTTCTTTTGGGGGCAGTGTACTGAGAATTGAATTCAGGAGCACTTGGCTACTGAGCCACATCACCAGCCCTATTCTTTTTTTTTTTTTTCCTTTGGTACTGGGGATTGAACTCAGGGGTACTCGACCACTGAACCACATCCCCAACCCTATTTTGTGTTTTATGTAGAGACAGGGTCTCACTGAGTTGTTTAGCACCTCGCCATTGCTGAGGCTGGCTTTAAATTTGTGATTCTCCTGTCTCAGCCTCCCTAAATGCTGGGATTACAGGCTTGCGCCACCGTGCCCGGCTACCAGCCCTATTCTGTATTTTATTCAGAAACAGGGTCTCACTTAGTTGCTTAGCCCCCTTGCTTTTGCTGAGGCTGGCTTTGAACTTGTGATCCTCCTGCCTCAGCCTCCTGTCCAGCTGGGATTACAGGCACGACCACACCACCGCACCCAGCCTAAAATTTTTCTTGCCAGATCTTTTAGTCAGAGCAGCAAAAAAACTGACTAAAATACTCACCTTTGAGTAATTAATGCAGGAATCCCCTGGGCTGCATATTTTTCTTATGCTAAGGACCAGCACAGGCTAGCCTATGTCTATGGAACAGTCCACAGCACAGCACTTTCTTTTTTTTTTTTAAACAAATCTTTTTTTTTTTTTCAATATTTATTTATTTTTTTAGTTGTGGACAGAACATCTTTATTTTATCTTTATGTGGTGCTGAGGATCGAACCCAGTGCCTCCCGCGTGCTAGGCGAGCACGCCACCACTGCGCCACAGCCCCAGCCCAGCACAGCACTTTCAATACCTCCGTTTCCACCTCTTCAGCATGGATCCTAAGGCAGTACTCTGACCACCCTCCCTCTTTTTCTCATCCACTTCCATTCTTTTCCTACAAAGTTGCTTATGCTCTTCAGTCTGACAAGTGAGCGCTACAATCCCAAATTCCACTCAAACACACACACTGGAAATTGAATCCAGGGTCTTGTGCATGGTAGGCAAGCATTCTACCTTCAAGCCTCATCCCTAGAGACATTTTTAACCATCTGTATATTCCATCTTACCCCACTACACACACAAGTAGAAGCTGGGCCCTAGTGAATAGAGAGCCAGTCCTTGCAGGATAATTTCAATATAGTTCTCTATCTTTATTGATACCACCACTGCACACATGAGGGAAACAGTGTTTTTCTGGAAAAGACTGAGTTCATCACATTTCAGATGTGGAAGTAAACCCTGATGTGGGCAAGGGACTCTGGCAGTCGGAACAGCTGCAGTAGGGCTCAGAGGAGCAATCCCTCTTCGTGGCAGGTTTTTGGGCAAGGATCATCCCTTCCAGGTCCTTCACTTTGTTTTCCACCATCTGAAGTTTTTTCAGAATTTTCTCTTGCAGACCCAAGGACAGGAAGAAATTTCTATTGTCTTGATTCTGACCACTCCCTTCTGGGTTGGCTAGCAAAGCCTGAAAAAAATCTGAGCCCTTCTTGTAAAGTTGGTAGAGTGTAATTACAAACAGCAGTATTTTCTAAAACAAAACAACAGAATTTGAGTGTTATTTGATCATTTATGTGAAATGCCAGTTTACTATAGATTTAAAACAAAAGATCTAATAGTAACAGTAATACCTCATTCCTATGCCAGAACTTTCCTTTAACAAAACATTTTCACATCTATTTAATCTTTTGATTATTATCACAAACTGAAGTCCTTTGCAGTTTTTCAGACCACTATACTTTGGAGGTATTTGCATTTATTTAATGAAGATTAATAAACTAGGTGCAAGCTGGGCATGGTGACGCACGCCTGTAATCCCAGCACTTAGGGAGGCTGAGACAGGAGAATCACGAGTTCAAAGCCAGCCTCAGCAATGGCGAGGCGCTAAGCAACTCAGTGAGACCCTGTCTCTACATAAAACACAAAATAGGGCTGGGGATGTGGCTCAGTGGTCGAGTGCTCCTGAGTTCAATCCCTGGTACCAAAACATAAACATAAAAATAAATAATAAACCAGGTGCAGTGGTACACACCTGTAATCCCAACTACTTAGGAGGCTAAAGCAGAAGGGTTGCAAGTTCAAGGCTAGCCTCAGCAACTTAGTGAGGCCCTAAGCAATTTAGAACCTGTCTCAGAATAAGAAATAAAGGGCTGGGAATGTGGCTCAATGGGTAAGCACCCAGGGTTTAATCTCCAGTACCAAAATAAATAAAAAGGGCTAAGGATATAGTTCAGTAGAAGGCTTGCATAGCACACATGAGGCCCTGGGTTCAATTCCCAGTACCAAAAAAAAACATCATATGTAATAAGTAATATTGTTAATTTGCTGAAATCTGCCTTATGCCAGACTCTGTGCTAGAAGTTGCCTTGCCAATTCATGACCTATTTATGCAGGGGAAAAAAAAAGAACTAGATAACCATTTAGATATCTTTGAGTCTGGATCCTGTCATTGTCCAAGGTCCATATTGGAAGTGGTAGAACCAGGACTAAAATTAAATCCAGAAATTCTCACTTCTAAGTATAGTGGTCTGAAAAACTAGATTTCCTGGTCATAAAAATGTGTTGTAATATGCTAAGACAGATTCCTGCTGGGATAGGAATGAAACAAATCACTTTTTTTTTTGTTAAAATAACTAGCCCTTCTTATTGAATATGCACATGCTAAGCTTTAATCCTCACAACAGTGCTATGAGGGAAGTACGGCTAGTTAGCCCATCTTACAGATAAGGAAATTGGTGCTTAGAGGTTAAGTGTTGCTCTCAGGTCACAGAGAAAGTGATTCAATAGAAATTTAGGCCTAAGCAGTCTGAGTCCAGAGCCACACCATTAATAACTCTGTAATACCACTAACCACCCACTGCATTAAAAAAAAAAAAATTGGCTGAGGTGTCTGAAGGCTCGCAAACTCATCTTTCTGATTAAGCTAAACCCAGAATTAGAGTGTTTCCTTTTGCTCCCTCCCCTCCTTTCTTCCTGTTGAACCCAGGGGTGCTTTATCACTGAGCTACATCCCCAACCCCTTTTAATTTTTTTGAGACAGGGTCTCTCTAAATTGCTGAGGCTAGCCTTGGAATTTACAAATTTACAATGTTTCTACCTCAGCCTCTGAAGTTGCTGGGATTATCAGCACACACCACTGTGCCCATTAAGTTTGTTTTCTTACCTGACATTCTTCTATTAGCTAACTGAATACATGTATACACATACTCTTCTCTGTTGAAGGTCAGCTGGATTGTAGTAAAAGACATTTTGGAGAACTTAATTTCGAATCCTAAAAATTGGGCTCAAATTCCAGCTTTGCCAGCTCTAATGACATGAACTTGGGCAGGTGATAATCAAGTTACCTTACCTACAAAATGGAGATGATAATCCCTGGCCTGCCTACTATGCAGGGTTTTGAGAGGTTGCTGGACCTAGTGATGCACACTTGTAAATCCCAGCTACTCAAGAGGCTGAGGCAGGAAGATTCCAAGTTTTGGGCAAGCCTTCACAACTTAGCAAGATCCTCTATCAGATAGATGATAGAATAGGGCTGGAGATGTAGCTCAGTGGCAGAATGTCCCTGATTTCAATCCCCAGTATTTCAAATAAGTAAGTGAATGCTACAAAATGATCCAGTAATAACTTCTGCATTTATCAAGTAAACCACTATTTAAGACAGTCTTCTTTAGGGCTGGGGCTACAGCTCAGTGGCAGAGTACTTGCCTAGTCCGTATGAGGCACTGGGTTAGATCTTTAGCACCACATAAAAATAAATAAATAAAATAAAGGCATGCTGTCCATCTACAATTACAAAAAAAATTATTAAAATCCTCTTTAAATCCTGTCTCCTTTTATTTCCATTGAACCTCAATGCACGTCAGTTTCCTCTTTGTCATGTGAAAATAACCTCTATCCATTTCATACTAACTATTGGGATTACCAAAATACTTTGACTATATTATTAATAAGCAATTATTAGTAGTAAACAGAAGAATGTAAAATCCTGGATGTTTCTCACTATCCTCACTAGCTAAATTCCTATTCCTTCAGAAAGCCCCTATATATGGATGGAGGCTTATCTTATTAAAACATAATAATGAAAACGTTGTAATGACTTTATATGCTTCCTTATCAGTTAAAGAGCAGTGTCAAAGTAAGAACAGAAATACCCAAGATCCTGGTTATCCTACAATGCTTATTCTATAAACATAGTAGGGACTCAAAGATGAATAAGTGATCAAATAAGTTTAGGGGTAAGGTTAAGAATTTGTTTGGCCTATTTTATGATTGCAGACAAGCAAAATATCATTGTGAGAAAAGAACATTTTTATGTTCAAAACCCAGTGGTGGAGGTTTTCCAGGATAACTTAGTTTTTTACCAGCTTGAGACATGGGTTCACCCTTGGTCATCTATCTGCATGGTCTTAAAGATAAATGACAGCAACATGGGAGAAACAATCAAAATCCAATTTATAACTATTTAAATTTCTCTGTAACAAAAGGGTACAACCTGAATTGACCGAACACTTCGTTTCCATAAGACAAATAATCCTATTGCCAACAAAGTTATAAAGCAAATCCCCAGGATGATTTGCACAGCCGGAGCAAGATTATCTAGTAGCCCCAAATTTGTTTGCTGAGGCACATTAGTCTCTCCCAGAAAAGTTGCTTGTAGCCAATTCCATATTGTGCCGAGAGAGAGAGAATCTAAGAGGTTGTCCCAGGTAGAAGATGAAGGTGAAGATGGTGTCATTTTAATACAGCTCCAGGAACTACATGTGCAGAGGCTTCAGGAATCTAGACATGAGTTAGGGAGAGTGGTCTGGGAGCCCAAGAGCTCTACAGTCATTGTGAGCTGTGCTTTGTGATGTCACTGTTCCAAAGGTCAGATCCTTCTCACTCAAAATCCACCAGGCACTAGCCTGTGTTTTCAGTTCATTCATGTTGCTTCCTCTAATCTTTGGCTGGTCACAACACTCTCCAATATAATTTTCTGCAGTGATGGAAATGTTTTATATCTGCCTTGACCAATGTGGTAGCCACCCATCACTTGAAATAAGGTAGTGGCCAGGAGTAGTGGCATACACGAGGGACTGTAATCCCAGTCACTCTGAAGGTTGAAGCAGGACGACTGTAAGTTCCAAGCCTGCCTCAGAGTCTGTCTCAAAATAAACAAAAATATTGGGAATGTGGCTCACTGGTAAAGCGCCCCTGGGTTCAATCCCCAGTACACAAATACATACATAAATGTGAGTTGTGTTGCAGAGGAACTAAATCTTACTTTTTTTTTTTTGGTACTCGAGACTGAACTCAGGGGCACTCGACCACTGAGCCACATCCCCAGCCCTATTTTGTGTTTTTTGTAGAGACAGGGTCTCACTGAGTTGCTTAGCACCTTGCTGTTGCTGAGGCTGGCTTTGAACTCGCGATTCTCCTGTCTCAGCCTCCCTAAGTGCTGGGATTACAGGCGTGAGCCACCGCGCCTGGCTCTAAATCTTACATTTTAATTAAATTTAAAGTGCCACATGGAGCTCATGGTTACTCTCTTAAACAGTGTAGATATAAAACATTTCCAACAATTCCTTGAAATGGACAGCAGTTATTTTTCACATGACATGAGAAAACTGAAAATTTGAGAAGACAGGATTTAGAAAGGGCTTTCTTTAAAAGTGAGCAGTTTACTTGGTAAATGTGGAAGGCAGTTACTACTGGATCATTTTGTAGCTTTTTTTTTTTTTTTTTTTGGTACTGGAGATTGAACTCAGGGGCACTCGACTACTGAGCCACATCCCCAGCCCTATTTTTTGTGTTTTATGTAGACAGGGTCTCACTGAGTTGCTCAGTGCCTCGCCCTTGCTGAGGTTGGCTTTGAACTCGCGATTTTCCTGTCTCAGCCTCCCTAAGTGCTGGGATTACAGGCTTGAGCCACCGTGCCCAGCTTCCATTCTTTTCAAGTCGCTATAATTTAGAAATGGTGAACTTTAAGAAGGGTTTTCTTTTGCTTACTACCTATTTACAGATGGGGAATTCACCTTCACAAGATTTGTATTAGGAACAAATGGTGTAATTTTATAAGATATTTTGTAAGCAGCAGCATGCTACACTGTAACCTGCATACTATGTTATCAAACCAATGATTTACTGACTAGTACCTAACAATTCAGCAAGGTGGTGGGAAGACATTAAGTGGATGTCCTGTTCCCAAAAAGTATTCATGAAAAAATTGTTCACACATAAATGTATCATCTAAATTGTTAGATCAGATTACAAAGATGCAAGAATCTAAAAGTTTGCAATAAGGAAGGGCCTAATAAAAGAAAAAGGATCAGTTATGACAAATTTTTAAAAATATTGAATATTGTCTGACACCTGAGTTGGAGACATAGTCAGATACCATAGGCTTTGATTTGTTTTTTTTGGGTACTAGAGATTGAACTCAGGGGCACTCGACCACTGAGCCACATCCCCAGCCCTATTTTGTGTTTTATGTAGAGACAGGGTCTGAGTTGCTTAGCGCCTCAACATTGCTGAGGCTGGCTTTGAACTTGCGAATCTCCTGTCTCAGCCTCCCTAAGTGCTGGGATTACAGGCTTGTGCCACCAGGCCCAGCTGGTTTGTTCTTTCTAGTTGAGAGGAAGAACAGGAATAAAGGAGACTGGTGGAGAAGGAATAACCATTCCATTCGGTACCTGCAGGAATAAAAGGAGCTATGGAAGTTGCTTGAGTCAGCAGAGGCGCATCAGAAAAAGGCATCTAGAATGTGTTGGAGATGGAGTGCTTTTGTCAGAAAGAAGTGATTGACTGATTTAGGAGTGACTGCTATTAATGTTAAACCCATAGTCCACTAGCAACTGAAAGTCACCAGAATCCTTTCTAGTAAGGAATAAAAATTACTCAGGTAAGACTTAAGAGTTTGCCTGTAACAAATCAAATAAATGCAGTTCAGAAACTATTAAAGAATGGTATCCAGGGGCTGGGGCTGTAGCTCAGTGGTAGAGCGCTTGCCTTGCATGCGTGAGTCACCGGGTTCGATCCTCAGCACCACATAAGAATAAATAAATAAAATAAAGATATTGCATCCATCTACAGCTAAAAATATATTAAAAAAAAAAAAAAGAATGGTATCCAGAAACTTTTTGGATAAAGATAGGATTATGGCAACCAAAATATTTCCCAAGACTCCCTATATTAGATTAGATAAGCTCCTTATACTTCCAACACAATTATACCCCCAACACAATTATACCCACGTGTACAATTTGAGGCTTAACATCTGTCTTCCCTATCGTCAATTCAAGACAGGAACCATATATCCATTTTATTGACTAATGTATCCCTAATACTTGGCACATAGTAGGGATTCAAACATTTTTAAGTGAATGCAAATGTATCTGTAGCAAAAACTGTTCATTTGTCAAGTAGTTATTGTACTTTACTATTTGTTTAGACAGAAGCATTTCAGAGTAGCTGTTAAGATAAGCCTTGGGAACTGAGGATGTAGCTCAGTGGTACGCTTGCCTAATATGCATAAAGCCCTGGGTTCAATCTGCAGCACTTCCACCTCTCCCTGCCAATGCTTTTTTTGGTACTGGAGATTGAACTCAGGGGTACTCGACCACTGAGCCACATCCCCAGCCCTATTTTGTGTTTTAGGTAGAGACAGGGTCTCACTGAGTTGCTTAGCACCTCGCTGTTGCTGAGGCTGGCTTTGAACTCGCGATTCTCCTGTCTCAGCCTCCCTAAATGCTGGGATTACAGGCTTGAGCCATCGTGCCCGGCTTCTGCCAATGCTTTTTAAGTATAATGGATCTGGGTTTTAATTTTGGCTCTGCTTTTTAAATTTTTTGCTAACTTGGGCAAGTTATTTAACCTAAGGCTCAATATCTTCATTTGCAAAGTAACAATACCTATTTTGCAGAGCTGTAATGAGGAGTCCATAATTTGTGTGAACCATGTCATAAAAGGGCTACTATTATTGTAACATTTATGACTAAATAAAAGGTATGGTAAGTCTCCAAAGCATAAGGTGCCTCAAAGAAAATCTGGTCCAATAAAACCATTTAGTTTTTGACTTCTCTTTTGACACATGAACACCTTTAACAATAATCTTACCACATATGCAGGTATCTCAGCTCACCTTTAAGGAGTGTTATCCACCCATCCACCACTCAGCAGTCTTTGACATCACACCTTCCTAACTTAAGCAACAGCTACTTTCAAGCCTTCAATAGGTTCTTCACTGCCTTTCAAATAAAATCCTAATGTAGAACATGGCTATAGCACACTAAAATGCCTTGTTTATCCAACCCTTTCTCCTTTGCCTAATTTATTCTTCCAAATATAGTCATAGTATTCTTGTCAATGTCACTAACACTCAAAGCTGTTGCACCACAAACCATAATAGCCTTTTTTTTTCTTCTTTTTCCTGGAAGAGGAGATTGAACCTAGGAATGTACTACAACTAAGCTACATCCCCAGCCCTTTGAGACAGGGTCTAAATTGTCCAGGCTGGCCTTCGACTTGTGATCCACCTGACTCAGGCCTGAGTAGCTGGAATTAGAGGTAAATGTCACCTTGCCCAAAGGTTACCTTTACTTTACCTGGCTAACTTCTATTGATTCTTCACATTTGTCTAAATACCATGTTATCAAGGAAGCTTTGCTGTTTTTTGGGTCCCCAACGCAATGTTAGCTTTTTTGTTTTCTGAGGTTTTTAAAAAGAATGTTTTTAGTTGTGGATGGGCATAATACTTTTTTAAAATTTTTGGTACTGGGGATTGAACTCAGGGGGTACTCGACCACTGAGCCACATCCCAGCCCTATTTTGTGTTTTATGTAGAGACGGTCTCACTGAGTTGCTTAGCGCCTCGCCATTGCTGAGGCTGGCTTTGAACTTGCGATTCTCCTGTCTCAGCCTCCGAAAGTGCAGGCATGCACCACCATGCCCGGCTTAATACTTTTATTTTTTTAGTTGTAGATGGACACAATACCTTTATTTATTTATATGTGGTGCTGAGGAACCCAGTGTATCACATGTGCTAGTCAAGTGCTCTACCACTGAGCCACAACTCCAGATCCCCTTTATTTAATGTGGTGCTGAGGATCTAACCCAATGCTTCACACATGCTAAGCAAATGCTCTACCAATAAGCCACAACCCCAGCCCTTAATGTTAGCTTTTTTTTTTATGGTAGAACTTTCATGTAATTATCTGTACTGTTTTGTTTAATATCAGGCTTCCTACTAGACTCTGATGTGTATGATACAGGAAACTTACACCCTATTCTACACTCTCATTAATCAGAAGCTAGCAGATGATATATGCTTAGTAAACACACGATTTCTTACTATTCATATAACTTTCCTTGGTCTTTGGTCTTTTTTTCCTCCCACTCCAGGCTAAATCTGCCAAATACTTGTTTGCAGTTTTCTTTTTTCTTTTCTTTTGCAGTGCTGAGGATTGAACTGTAACCTCCCATATGCTATTCAACTTGCCACTCTACCATTGAGCCACACCCTAAAACTCATTTGTAGGTTTCATAATCTCCTGCCTATCCTTACCTTTCTCAAATGAGTTCAGACCTCCAAATGCAGTCTGTCAAAAATATCTATTCCTGCAGGTGTAGACCAAGTAGGTCAGAGTAGAGTAGGCCAGAGTTTCTACATAACAGGTTATATATCAATCAGTAATACGATGCCAGGAGGCGTTAGTCTATTTGGGGGTTGGAAGTAGGGACGAACTACCTTTCTGACTTTCTTGTTTCTCTTACAAAGCAAGCAAACTTGACTTTTTCATGTTACATGTTAGTCACAGAAACAATACATTCAAGTTTCTATACTCAAATGAGGAAACGTCAATACTGGATATATGAGTTGATCTGTATGACCTGACTTTCATTTATGCTTGGAACTTTAGTCCCACCATTCACTTTCAAACAATACCCAGTTTAATTATGGCAAAGTGGTATTTTGGATACTTCAATACCACCTACAACTTTCTGTTTTTCTTTAAGTGCCCATCCTTGCTAATGTTCTAGGCAGAGATCAGAAACTGAGCTTCTATTTGTGTCACTGAAACTCAACACGACCAAACTCATTATAGTTTTCCATGCTCTTCCCAATACCCATTCATCCCTTTTTGTATTCCCATCGTATTGGTTTCATCACTGCCAAATCTTTTAAGTTTTCCTCAAATCCTTTTCTTTACCCTTCAAGTTCCAATCCTCTCTTTTTACATATCTTGTTTCATCTACTCTTCCCTTTGCTATAATTGCTGATTACTTCAACAGTCATATTACCTCCTATCCCATTCTTGGAACTTCAAATCACACTCCACATTTCAAGTCATCTATAAATTAATTTTGTTACTTAACATCCAAAGGTTCTCAGTTGCTTATAGACTGAAACCCAAATTCTTCAATGTTCACAGGTTCCTACTTATCTCTACAATATCAGCCCTTTTACTGCCAGCATTGTAGTTCCCTGGAAACAGGACTCTGAATTTGCTGTGCTCCTCATATTCTGCTTAGCATACTCTTTCCTTTCTACTGGTCAACTTCTGAACCTTTTCCTCTGGGAGCTATCTTTTTTTTTGGTACTAGAGATTGAACTCAGGGGCACTCAACCACTGAGCCACATCCCCAGCCCTATTTTTTGTGTTTTATGTAGAGACAGGGTCTCACTGAGTTGCTTAGTGCCTCGCCATTGCTGAGGCTGGCTTTGAACTTGCGATTCTCCTGTCTCAGCCTCCCTAAGTGCTGGGATTACAGGCTTGCGCCACCGCGCCCAGCTTCTCTGGGAGATATCTTGAATCCCACAGCTAATTACTATCTCAGAATTTTCTACAAAAAGTCAAGGGTCATTCAAAAAGAACCTTGATCTGACATGATTTGGTTAACAAAAAAATTACTGGGGTAAAATATGAGTGCACATTTCAGAAAATACAAGTGCAATTCCAGTTTACATGTGACATGAAAGCTCATTATGAGTAAACAAGAAATGGGTGAAAAATTGTAATTTATTGAAACTCAACTCAAAAAATATAAGATGCTGTAGTGTACAATATATTACACAAAGCACCCTTGGGTGCACATTCAAGTCAAGTAAGAACTCCATACCCCTTTCCCTAGCCCTCCCACCCTGGGACCTTAGTATTTGTTTCATATACAATCATGCACACTTAATTTGAAAAAGGAAGCCCCAGTATATTTTGATGTATTAATTAGCACCAAACAAGAGTACAGTTCCATTTTTTTTAATAAACAAACAAACAAAAAACCCAATCAATAAACCAACTGGAGAGCTAATGGACTCAGCCAATACTGCTGACATAGATATTATACATTCATGTAAATACACAGCCTATTCTACCCTAAACAATGGTGTGGCTGGTTCTCAGCCTTTGTTCATGTTGGCAATTGTCCCCATGTTGCAGTGTTGGAGCCAGTCTGTTTCTGAAACAAAATTGTTATTTAGGAACTTCCTACACAAAGCTCATCTGTCTTTTTTGTTGGAAACAAGTCTAAAATTGGTGTGGAAAACTTTGATCTTTCAAGGACAACCACTGGCCGAAGATAATGAAGCTGTTTTAAGGCAAGCTCTCCACAGTCTGTTAATGCTTTGTCCAATACGACCCTCAGGTTTTCCAAAGAAGGAACTGTTGTTGTTTCAGCTACTATTAAAGGTGGGATTGCAGTCAAGTTCTCATGAACTGTAGAGTCACTGGAAGAATGAGGTATGTCAACTTCAGGGTCATTGTTACTCACCACATCATTTGTGGTAACATCCCCCGTTAAGTCATTACTGGGTGGTGAAGAATTACTTAATGTTAAGTGCTCTGACGGCTCCCAATCATCAAAATCATCCTCTTTCTCTTCACTTTCCTGAATAAATTTCAGAAATGAAGATTCAAATCCCATAGGTTTGTAAGTCTTCAAATCAAATGACCTGGGCTGTGAATGTTTCCTAAAACTCTCTTTTGGGACATGGGTTGAATTTTTTACAGTGTTTTCTTGCCCTGAACTGTGCTGCCCAGTTTCTTCATCTTTGATCCTCGGTAAAGGCAGCTGGAAACTTGGGAAATAAGTCCCACTTTCAGTCCCACTGGGATTAGGTATGGAATTTTCTATTTTACAGGAAGGAGACTGAACTATATTACATTGTTCCAGAGAAGTGGTTTCTGAACTATGGTTACATTTCAAAGTTCCTCTGTAGAGCAGAGTGTCTGTATCAAATGCTGGGTTGCTTTCTGCACAACCTTTCTGACCACTATCCCTTTCACCTGGATGGGAAGAATCGGTGTTCTGGAGGGGTGCACTACTGTCACCCAGGGAATGGCTGTGTTTCATGTGCTCTGATTCACAGCTTATATTTTCTTCTTTCTTTATGCAGAGCTCTGCTTCAGAAGGGGGCTCCTCTTTTATTTTGGTACCGTACTTAACACAAACAACAAGGTTTTCCATCTGTTGCTCTAAATAGGCACTGCTCATCTGATGGGTACGTTTGTAATGCCTCACTATGCTGCTCTCCAACTTCACCACAGACAAACATCCTTGAACCATGCAGGGGTACTGTGTGTGCTCAGACTGCTCTACACACATATGGAGGGCTTCAGCTCTTGTTTTAAAACTAATTGGAGCTTTCTTTTCTTTGATTAAACCACATTTTTTAGTTTTGGCATTAAATGACCTCCTGGTAGTCTGATGTTCATGACCCTGTGTGTGAGCTGTTTGACATACCTTTTCATTTCTTACTAGCTTTTCATTTGCTACTTTCTGGCTTCTGAATAGATCATCATAATAGTCCTTATGTCTGTAATATACATGTTGTGAGTAATTACTGCGATGGGTGAAAATCTGGCCACAGCCATTAAGATCACAATGAATTTCATAATCTGAATGTATTTCTCCTTCAATATTATGCTGTTCCATCAAGTGGTGTTTCAACTTGCTGAATGTATAAAAAACAGCAGGGCACTGAGGCTGGTTACAGGAAAACCTTGCCACAGATTCAGTTTCAGAAAGTATTTTAGGCTCTTCAATATGGTCTAGGTTATGAGAGTCACTACAGTGCTTAGCAAGAGCTTTGGAACACAGAAAACGTTTGTTACATTCCTTATATTTGCAAGCAAATATCTTTTTACATTTTACAAGTTCCCTTTTGGTTCTTGCTTTGTCTTTTTCTAAACATAATTGTTCTTTGTTGTACTGATGTACAGTTCTGTAATGACGAATCAAGCCTTTTAGATTAGTGAATGAGGAATTGCAAGTTTTATGGATACAATGGAATGGTTTATGATATTTATTCAAAATATAGCATAGGTTTCCTTTAGCAACAGTTCGCCTGCTACCTCTCCCCTCTCTTCCTTCTCCTTCTTCTCTATGGCTGCCTATTGGTGATGAAATATCAGATGTTTTACTTTCTGTTTCTTCACAAGATGATTCCAAATCTGTTTCTGAACTGCATTCATCCTTTTTAGAATGACAATGTGGTTTCTCAGAGTTACTGTTGGGATCACCTCCAAGTTCTGCAGAACAATCACTTTTCAACCTATCTACGGGGCATGGGCCTTCATGATCATATTTTTCATTGTCTAACAGTTTGTGAGTTGCTCTGTCACTGCCAATTTGATGTTTATTTTTATAATGAATCCTAAGGTGTGTTTTTCTTGTAAATGACCTTTGGCAAATATGACATTGGAATGGAGAATACCGATGTTGAAACATTGTTAACTGAAGGACTTTTTCTTTTGAATAATTATGCTTTTTAAGATAATGCATTAACAAAGCTTCTCTGGTCACAAATTCATATTTGCATCCTTGAAGCTCACAGAAAAAAGGCTTAGCCGCCAACTGTGCAAGGTATTGACTTGGCACATTTTCATCTTGATTCTGAAAATTAAGGTCTGAGATAGTAGATGAAACCGATTGAAGAGACTTAGCACCACTGGATGGGTACCCCTGCAATGACCCTGAGAAAGATCCATGTGCTATTGAGTTTTTCAAGCTTAAATGTTTCAAACGTAACAGAAGTTCCAACATAGTGTCTTCTGTACATGGCCTTTTAGAAGCACAAATGGAAGCTTCTGAAGAATAACCTTGAGGCTCTCGTTTACATTTAATATGAATATTGTGATCTAGACCTTCATCTGGGGAGTCACTGTTTGTATCCGAACTAGGTTTAGGATCTACATCAAACTTTGTCTGATTACGTTCATTACTCAAACAGGGAAAGAGATCTTCTGTCTTTATCTTTTTGGGTTTGAAATGGTATGGATGTACCTTCCGTAGATGCTTCTGCATCCCTCTTGCATTTTTGTATGTGGAACTGCAGCCATCAAAACCACAAGTAAACTTAGTCCCATCAAAACAAACTGCCATACTAGAACATTTTTCTTTTAAATTGGAGGGCACAAATACCTTCTCATGAGATAATAATATATCCTGCATGGTTTCAGAGTGATCCAATGTGTCAATTAACTCTTCATTTATTGAAGCTGAAGAACTGTGACTTAACTGGTCACTAGAATTACTGTCACTGTTTTCTTTCAGATTTTCTGCAGTTTCTGTATCTAATTGAGAATTAGCTGATCCTGCACAGAAAAGGAGATCTTCAGGTAAATGTGATCTATCAGTTTGGTTGAGTAGATGGTGCTGAGCAACACAATCTTGTTTTTCACCTGCTGCAGACTCCTCAAGTTTCACTGATTTCTTTATGTCTCCATTTGAACCTTCAACATTATGCATTGAGAGGTGATTCTGGTATTCAATTTTGGAATAATAGAACTTTTTGCAGCCAAGAAAGTTGCAAGTGTATGATGCATCCCTAAAATGTTGTGCTTCATGGTGATAAAGCTGTCCCAAATCACTGAAAACAATATTACAGCCATTTAATTCACATTTATAACGAAGATCATCATGTTTTTGTTTATGATTAAGTAGTTCATTCACGGATCCAAACCTAGCATAACAGTCTATAGACACACACATATAAGGTTGGGGACCACAATGCACTTGTTCATGTTCTCGCAGGTGAAAAGCGGACATGAAATGCCGTCGACAATAAGTACACTTCTCTCTTCTATTTTTCATATCCAAGTAGTGCTTGGCATTTTCATCATTATTTTGGTGTTCAGCTTTAAGATGCACACTTAAGTATTTAAATTGTTTAAACACACGGGAACAGTCTGTACCAGGACATGGGTACAAATCTCTGTCTTGCAGGTGGCAATCTTCTAATTTACTGAATGTGACATATTCATGAGACTCTCCTTTGGCTTGTTCATTCAATGACTGACTTTGCTCCAGCGTGGCAGAGGGGCTCTTGGGACAAATACTCTTTTGAGAGCCTTTCAACAGTAATTTCTTTCTAGAGCGTTCCCTTCTGCTTGGTGGCATTTTAACATGTTCCATTACATGAGGAACAAATATTTCTTTTCTCTTGAACTTTCTAATACAAACTGGACAGGTATAAATTCCATCTTCCATATGCATTTTAGAATGATGAAGAATCCGGGCCTCTATACATTCCCGCTTACATAACAAACAGAAAAACTTATACTGAAGCCACCTCTGGTATCTTTCAGAAGAACCAATGGGTTTTTTGTCTCTTTTCTCCTTATGCTGATCTGTCAAATCTCTTCTTCTATATTGTTTATCTTCTTTACCTTCATCATAGTCACTGAGAAATGACTCTAAAACATCTGTGTCATTAATTGACATTTCATATCCACTTAAATCATCATCAGAATCTGAGGCTTCTTGCCCTAGGAGTTGGTGGCAGTGTCGTTTTAAAGTCTTCCAGTCCCAAAATTCAGGATCAAAAGGCCAGTGGGCTTTTAAAGCTAACAAGAGCTCACACCGAAGAGAATTTGGAACGGGTGCATTTTCTTCATCAAATTTTTGATCTGGTTGCAAATATAGTTCTTCCAACATATTAAATCCATCCAAACTGGGTTCAATTAAGAATTCTGTAAGCTGACAAGCTCGTCTAACTTCTAAATCCTCTGGTAAAAGACAGGAAATTGTTTTACAAACTGATGCCTTCATTTCCTCATCCTCACTTGATCTGAGTTGAAGAGCTCTGACACATAATAAAATTGACACCCCAAGACCAGCATCTTGTGCCTGTAAGAAAAAGAGGGAAGAAAAGTCATTGTTAAATATATAGAAATTAAATTAATTCCCATTAATAAGCTATTTTAGCTGTCAAAAACTTGGGATTTCTTAAATTTCATCTTAAATCTTTGTTTCTGCAAATTATGTTTAGATCCTTCTTGTTTCAAGAAGCAAAGTACCAGATTAGAAAGATGTCACAACCATGAACAACAATGATGTATATTTATGGAATATCTAATTATATATGGCATTGTATATTAAAGCAGTTCCTACAGCTGGGGCTATAGCTCAGTAACAGAGTGCTTGCCTAGCACATGTGAAGCACTTGACTAAGATCCTTAGCACCACATTTATTTATTTATTTATTTATTTATTTTTATTTTTTTGGTACTGGGGATTGAACTCAGGGGCACTCGACCACTGAGCCACATCCCCAGCCCTATTTTTGTGTTTTATGTAGAGACAGGGTCTTACTGAGTTGCTTAGCACCTCACCATTGCTGAGGCAGGCTTTGAACTCGCGATTCTCCTGTCTCAGCCTCCCTAAGTGCTGGGATTACAGGCGTGAGCCACCACGCCTGGCTGCACCACATTTGTTTTAAAAAGCAGTAAATAAAGGCATGCTATCCATCTACAACTATCAAATAAATAAATGAATAGTTTATTTTTTTAAAAAAAGCAGTCCCTAGCCGGGCGCAGTGGCTCAAGCCTGTAATCCCAGCACTTAGGGAGGCTGAGACAGGAGAATCACGAGTTCAAAGCCAGCCTCAGCAATGGTGAGGTGCTAAGCAACTCAGTGAGACCCTGTCTCTACTTAAAACACAAAACAGGGCTGGGGATGTGGCTCAGTGGTCGAGTAGCCGAGTTCAATCTCCAGTACCAAAAAAGAAAAAAAAAAAAAAGCAGTCCCTAATCCTCAAGGTAATTATCTATGTGCCAAATGTATACACAATAAATACATATGAATTCAAAAGAATACGGGACAAATAAGGATTCAAAGACATGGTGGTAAGCTGAGTGAAAATGACAGGGTTTAAATAAACTAGGAAGAGGAAACAAGTATAGAACTTAGTCTAAAACTGAATTCAATTTACGGAACTCCAATGTTTCATGAACACTTGGGTTTTTCACAACCCCAAAGCTAAAATAATGATCCTTTTCTATTTTTTCCCAGAAGAATTTAGTACTTCATAGATACAGGTGAACCAAATCTCAGTTTTCCATGGAAAAATATCAGGAATTAGAAAAATCTCTCTATCATAGCAAATTTTCAGTACTAGTCAAAAATCAGGAAGATGATCTTGTCGTGAGGTAAAGATTAGTGTACACAAAATAATTCTTTATCTGAAAGGGTGAAATGGAATGTGAGAATAGCATGAGAAAAGAAGTGTAATATGTGGAAGAATGGTTTAAAATGCAGTGACTAAAAATACAGACCTTAAAGGCAGAATCTGATGGTCTTTGAACCTGATTTACTACAGGGATGAAGTTCTCAACTCCCTTTACCATCAGTTTCTTCATTAATAAATTAACAAAAGTGGTAAATTAGATTTTTTTACTAAGGTTGTTATAAAAATGAAATAATATAAAGTGATTGTTACAATGCTGGCACATAGCGAGTACTCAACAAAACACCATGTAAAATAACAGTAAATTCCACTACCGAACTCAGTAAACAATTTGATAAGCAATTATTCTATATTGGGCATCAATCTAAATACTAGAAACAAATACTATTAACTTACAGAATCCTAATTATCACAGGCATTTATTCTAAATACTCTTTTGCATACATTATCTTCATTTGTGGATAAAGAACTCAAGGCTCAGGAGGTTCAGCTGTCCAATGGCAACACCAGCTAGTGGGCAGAGGAGCAAGGATTTAAATATACAGCATATTTCCAGAGCTGGAGGTCCTAATCACTTTTATTATATACTGACTCGGCTATATTGCATGTGACCTTGATACAAATATGCCAAGCCACTCTTGTTCTGGCAGCTTCCTGGTTGAAAACCCACCAATTTCTTCATGTCCACAAATTTCTTCAAAATTCAGTTCCACATTCCATATCCTGATTCTAATTTATTCACCACTCCTTTAGCCATTAAGTTCTTGGTAGATCTGTTCAGAGGTATAATGGTATTTCTAGTTATTTTTCTTTCAAAAATGTTAGAAATTTCACCAATTTTACCATCTCAACCAGATTAGGGTGTTTATGAAAGAATGGACTTTAGGTATAGTTCACTTCATACAAACTTCCAAAAGGAATTAAGTAATAATCACTTGGTGAGAGCCTGTGAATTATCTTAAAATTTACCTGACTTTCCTCACTTCCTCTATGCTCTGACTTACAAATGATAACCTTACATCACATTATGCTATTAAATCAAGAGAGCCAAGCTGGGCACAGTGGTGCATGCCTGTAATCCCAGTGGTTTGGGAGGCTGAGGCCCTAAGCAACTCACCGAGACCCTGTCTCTAAATATAATACCAAAAAGGGCTGGAGATGTGGCTCAGCAGTTAAGCGCTTCTGAACTCAATCCCTAGTACAAAACAACAACAACAAAAAAACCCCCAAAAAACAACAACAAAAAAACCCCCACACATACAACAGATCAATCCATAGTCTAGCCCAGACTGCTATGAATGAGGCATATCGTCCTTTCAAGTCACATCTCTCTCATTCAGCTTCTTTATTACTAGGAGACAGGATTAAACTAGACAAAGTCATGTTTTCTAAATAGTAATACCACAACATATTTTATAAAAAATGAATATATATTAACTGGTCATATTAAACTAGGTCCAAGATGATCCCCCTTCTTACATCTACTTCAAAACAACCACATAGTAGTACTTTGGATTACACAAAGGGGAATAAAGGGAAAGGAGTGGGGATGGGAATAGGAAAGACAGTAGAATGAATCGGACATAACTTTTCTATGTTCATATATGAATACACTACCAGGGTAACTCCATGATGTAAAACCTAAAGAATGGGAAGTTATACTCCATGTATGTATAATATGTTAAAATACATTGTATTGTCATATATAACTAAAAATAACAAATAAAAAATTAAACAACCACATCTAACATTCATTTTGCCATATTACTTTTAAAGTCCTAGTTATGCTAATGATACTGAAAAATTAACCTTTTCACTTATGACTTTATCAAGTCACAGAATCAAAGCTTAATAACCCTCTAAGTACCTCCAAATGATGGTCTGGCTTAAGCTCTTTATTTATAGAAAACTAGAACCCAGAAAATAAAGAGGCACTATTTTAAGGACCTTTCCATTATGCACCTTTCTCTTTTTTTGGTACTGGAGATTGAACTCAGGGGCACTCGACCACTGAGCCACATTCCCAGCCCTATTTTGTGTTTTATGTAGAGACAGGGTCTCACTGAGTTGCTTGCTTAGTGCCTCGCTGTTGCCGAGGTTGGCTTTGAACTCACGATTCTCTTGTCTCAGCCTCCCTAAGTGCTGGGATTACAGACTTGAGCCACCGTGCCCGGCTTGGAACCTGGCCTTTTGATGTGTGGAGTCACTAAAGCAACCTGGCCTATCTACCTGGACATCTACATTTCTATATGAAAAAGTTTGTATTACCATTGTAGGATAGCTTCCATTGCAACAGAACCAGAGATAGAAAATATAGGCTATAGAAAAATTATGATTGTAACAATTTTTTTCTATTTGCGTCAACAAATGTTTTCAAGTGAACAGTGTGTACAGCTTCTGAAAGTTTGTTTTTTTCTGTTATGTTTGATACCATGTATTAAAATGCAAATTTTGAGGAAAAAAAAAGAAAATAGGCTAAAAACACTACTGTCTTTTTAAAAGAGCTGGAGTCTTATTTATTCATTTATTTATTTATTCATTTATTTTGGTGCTGGGGATTAAACTCAGAGTTGCTTAACCACTGACCAACATTCCCAGTCCTTTTAAAAATTTTTTTTATTTTGGGCTGGGATTGTGGCTCAGTGGTACAGTGCTTGCCTCACATGTGTAAGGCACTGGGTTCAATCCTCAGCACCACGTAAAAATAAATCAATAAAGATATTGTGTCCACCTACAACTAAAAAATATTTTAAAAAATTTTTTTTATTTTGAGACAGGGTCTCACTGAGTTGCTTAGGCTGGTCTTGAACTTGCAATCCTCTTGTCTCAGCTTTCCAAGTTGCTGGGATTACAGGCATACACCACTGTGCCTGGCTTAATTTCATTTTTTTAGAGACAGGGTCTCACTTATTACCCAGGCTGCTTTTTTTTTTTTTTTTTTTTTTAAACATAGCAGTTTTTGTTTTGTTTTGTTTTGTTTTTTTAAATAGATGTACACAATGTCTTTATTCTATTGGTTTATATGTGGTGCTGAGGCTCGAACCCAGGGCCTCACACATGCAAGGCAAGCGCTCTACCTCTGAGCTACAATCCCAGCTGCCCAGGCTGCTCTTGAACTCACAATCTTTTTGCCTTAACCTCTGAGCACAGCTGGGATGGCAGGAACACACTACAGCATCCAGTGTGGAGTTTCAATTTGAGAGGGATTCTATACTCACTCTTCTTTGACCTATCAATTCATCTCTCATCTACCCTTTATACTAATTACCATAAGGCAATTATGGTAAAAAGTGCCCTAGATTGTATTCAAGACAAATGGTTCTGATTCTACACGTGGACAGCAAATTCCTTGGCCTGTTTCAGAAACCCACTTCCTCTAATAACCTAATGGCTTTCCCATTTTCTGTGGTTCCTTGTGGTAAGCAGAATTCTAAAATGACTCCTAGTAGAGTCTCACTTTTATATAATTTCTTCCCCTTGAGCATGAGTTGAATCTGTAAATACATACTTTCTAGGAATCAAAAAGAGATTTTGGTAATAGCCAGAAAGAAAAGAGGGACCTACAACTACAAGGAACTGAATTCTGACAACAAAAATAAGCTTGGAAATCGATTTTCCATAGAGCTTCCCATAAGAACTTACCTTAGCCAACACCTTGATTTTAGCCTTGTGATACTCTGGGCAGAGGACATTTTTACCCTTTCCTGTCTTCAACAGTGAAGACTAGATCAACATATTTCAAGTAAAAGATAGGATATGGAACGTTACATTAGGGAAGGGGAATGGATTATCGAAGATACAACTGTGCCTTGACTTGAATAAAAAAATACTTCTTGCATGTTACCAAATAAGTAATCCATAAAATATAAAATCACAAACTTTTATAGTATGGGCATATTAAAAGCTCACACATAAGTAGGCACTAAAAATAAAAAAATAAGAGTACAACAACTCTCATCCCAAATTCCCATGAAAATAAGGTTTTTAGGAAACACATCTTTCCTCAAAATATTCCTCTTATTTGTTTGTACAGAAGTTTACAATTTGTATAACAAATAGTTTATTTTGAGCCAGGTGTGGTGGTGCAAGCCTGTAATCTCAGCACTTTGGGAGGCTGAGATAGGAGAATTGCGAGTTCAAAGCCAGCCTCAGCAACAGCGAGGCACTAAGCAAGCAACTCAGTGAGACCCTGTCTCTACATAAAACACAAAATAGGGCTGGGAATGTGGCTCAGAGTGCCCCTGAGTTCAATCTCTAGTACCAAAGAAAAAAAAAAAGTTTATTTTGGAACTATTCTAATACGTTAAAATCTAGAAAAGGTACTATTCTGTTGCCAAGAAGGTAAAAACACAACTATTTACTCCATTTATAATACTATGTTAATTAGCAAGCAAACCTGCCTGTATAAAATATACAGCATTATTCTAGGAAAAGACACAGGAAACAATCTTCCCTTCCCCTAGTGGAAGATGATCTAGCAGAGATGATCTTCACTTCAAATTGCTACTTGCCGGGGCTGGGGTTATGGCGCAGTGGTAGCATGCTTGCCTAGCACGCGGGAGGCACTGGGTTTGATCCTCAGTACCACATAAAAATAAAATAAAGATATTGTGTCCACCTACAAGTAAAAAATAAATATTAAAAAAAAAAACAAAACAAAACAAATCGCTACTTGCCATTAAAGAATTCAACAACAATGAACCTGTGGATTCCTAAGAGACAATATGCAGAAACAACTAGATATGGACAATTCCATAATTTTATTAAACTTCATTATCTTTCCTTTTCCCTTATCTAACCAGGAATTGCCTGAGTAGTTAATTGCTTCACTCATTTCTTCTCTCTAGCCACAACTGACATAGAAAGCATACATTACTTACTTCAGTCTGTATAACTCTAATCAAGCAAAATAAATGCTGCTGTGTTTTAGCTATGACACCAAATTGGCGACAGCGCTCCAAAAAAGTATCTAAAGAAGGGTCAATTCTTCTTTGCAATTTACTCCAAAAGAGAGTCAGCTCCCTACAAAAGAAGAAAAAAGATGTTAAAGCATAAACCAACTGGTATTTGCTACCCCACTCCAAGAAACCTCCCAAACTGGTTAAGAATCCTCCCTGAAAATTCCAATTTCTTTCTTTTTTGTTTGGAGAAAAACAAAATCAATGAAAGACTACTTCCTTTATGATGGCATATAAAGTTTTATTTATTTATTAAAAAATATTTATATTTTGGTTGTAGGTGGACAGAATATCTTTATTTTATTTTTATGTGGTGCTGAGGATCAAACCCAGTGTCTCATGCATGCTAGGCGAGCACGCTACCATTGAGCCATAACCTCAGCCCCTATAAAGTTTTTTAATTTAAATTCCACATTGTTCTAAAAGGTCTTTAACATTGATAATTAATTAAACTATACTTCCAATGAAATCCATAGAGTTAATATTTAATGGGCACACTTCTATACTGATTTTATTGGGTCTTTCCTGCTCTGAATATGATGATACTATTTAGCTTATATTTTGGAATGTTTAAATACTAATAAAACTATGTTAAAAGGCACTCCAGAAAATGCCTGAAACATGGGAATCCTAAAAATAAATATTCATATGGAAACATAGGAAAGCTTTAAGAGAATAAATTAGATAAAAACATTTAATGGGTAAGAGGAAATGCTAACGCAAAAACATGTGAAAATTAAAAACCACCAAGGACAGAAATGTTAATGTAAAATATGAATTCAAGACAATAGCAAAACAGAAAAGAATGTGATCACTTAAAAAAAGTAGCTCTCGGGGCTGGGATTGTAGCTCAGAGGTAGAGCACTTGCCTCGCATGTGTGAGGCCCTGGGTTCGATCCTCAGCACCACATACAAAGCAATAAAATAAAGACATTGTGTCCATCAACAACTAAAAAAGTATTTAAAAAAAAAAAAAAAGTAGTTCTCTGAAGTACAACTTCAATGGATACTATATATTATTTGAGTGTTTTCATAAAAAAGCTCATCTTGTTTTCTTAAGTCAGTTTAAAACAACAGATATGTATTATCTTGCTATTAACACAGATTACTCTTTTTGTTTTTGCAGTAGTGGGGATTGAACCCAGGGTATTTTCCATTGAGTTACAATTCCAGCCCTATTTGTTTGTTTGTTTGTTTTTGGTACCAGACATTGAACCCAGGGTCCCTTGATGACAGAGCCACACCTGTAGCCCTTTTTTATATTTTATTAGAGACAGGGTTTCGCTAATTGCTCAGGGCCTTCCTAAATTGCTGAGGCTGGCTTTGAACTCACAATCCTCCTGCCTCAGCCTCCTGAGCCACTAGGAGTACAGGCATGTGCTACGGCATCTGGCTCCAGCCCTTTTAATTTTTTTTTTTTTTTTGTTTGTTTGTTTTTTGGTGCTGGAGATTGAACTCAGGGGCACTCGACCACTGAGCCATATCCCCAGCCCTATTTTGTGTTTTATGTAGAGACAGGGTCTCACTGAGTTGCTTAGTGCCTTGCCATTGCTGAGGCTGGTTTTGATCTTGCGATTCTCCTGTCTCAGCCTCCCAAAGTGCGGGATTACAGGCGTGCACCACTGTGTCCAGCTTTAAAGTTATTTTTATAAAGACTGGGATTACAGCTTGAGCCACCATGCCCAGCTTTAATTTTGTATTTTGAGACAGGGTCTTGGCTAATTTGCTGAGGCTGGCCTCAAATTTGCAATCATCCTATCGCAGCCTCCCACATAGATGGGATTACACTGTGTGTGCCACTGTACCTAGTTAACACAGACTATTCTAGGAGGCAGAAAACAAATCCATGGCTTAAAAAACGAAAATGCCCATTTAATGTTTTTTTTTTTTTTTGGTGCTGAGGACCAAACCCAGGACCTCATTAATGGTAGGCAACTACTCTACCATTGAGCTACACTACCAGCCCCCCCAAACACCTATTTTTATAACAGTCTGAAAATAAACATTTAACAGAATTAATTTTCTTATGTTTCTTAAGCGGTTACTGGGGCTATCACATGATGAAATTCTTTTTTTTTTTTTTTTTGCTACCAGGGATTGAACCCAGGGGCACTTAATCACTGAGCTACACCTCCAGCCCTTTTTGAAACAGGGTCTCGCTAATTTGCTGAGGCTGGTCTTGAATTTGTAATCCTTCTGCCTCAGCCTCCTTGGTCACTGGGGTTACAGGTATGCACCACCATATCCAGCTCATAAGGTGAAATTTTTTAAAAAAATTAATTTATTTAAATGCATTTCAAGTCATAGTACATATATAGAGCTCAATGTTTCCATCTCTCTGGTTGCAAACCAGATAGAAGGTAAAATTCTTAGGCAGGAATAAAAGCTGCTTCAAAGATTGAAGTGAATATGCAGAGTCTCGAAATACATATTAAAGCTTACAATATCTAATGAAAAACATTAAGTTAAAATGCCTTTAAATATGTCTTTATGACTGGAAATAAAAATTGAGTTAGGACAGCTTTGAAAATAGCCACCAGTCAGGCAGACTGAGATGATTACTTTTATACTCACAAGATTGCTTTATTCAGATTTAAGTATCTTAACAGAAACTTCTGAGAACAGTGCAAAATTGTAAAGAACAAAGGAAATGAAGAATTACATACATGCTTGGAGAGGAAAAGGAGTATCTTTCAAAATATACAGAGGCTAAAATGCCTAATTTGGAATAAATCAAGCCCTAGACATTCTAATTTACTATTTTACAAAGTATCTGAGGGGCTGTGATTATGGCTCAGCAGTAGAGCGCTTGCCTCCCATGCGTGAGGCACTGGGTTCGATCCTCAGCACCACATAAAAATAAATAAAATAAAGATATAAAAAAATATTAAAAAGTATTTGAGAAATTTAAGTTTTCAACCTATCTTTCACCACTTTAGCAGATTTGCCTAACTTTAAACTTGTACCTAGTCAGTGAATTTTAGATAGTTGATATTGTTTACATCTTATCTTCATAAATCATAACTGGCTTTGATAATTTTGTGCTGTTCAAATATGATTTCACATATATGTCTTAACTCCAAATAAACATGATCAAACAACAGCATGCTGTTATATGTTTGTATCTGCAAAGCTACAAATGAATGGTCTACAGCTACTATTATCCATTCAAACAAACATGCCTGAAAACTATGACAACCAGTGTATTATTCCTGAGAGTATAAAGATTAGTATTCAACCATCCATTCAAATCTGCATAACAAAACACTGAAATCACCAGCCAACAGTAACTAAATGCCTGCTGGATTACGTATGTACTAGGACAAATTATTCTTCAATTATTACAATATGGAATTAAAAAATAACCACATTCTAAAGAAAGTCACTACAATAGTAACTGATCCCATGATCTTTTTCCTTACAAAATTCAGTTGAATAAAACACACACGTTGGTCTTTGCCAGGTTCTGGGGATTAGACAATTGTGAATTAGACTACCTTCATGACCTTGATATATCGTAGTTCAGCTATGTAAATGTAATACATTTAAGAAACAAAAATACATTTAAGAAACAAAAGTGTTCAACATACAAAATTTAAGCTCAAATAAGTTACAAAAAGCAAAGGCCAGTCTATCAAATACTGACTGAAAGCTTAGTGTGGAGGTTCAAAGTTCAACTGTATGATTTTATTTTTAAAGTAGGAGCAGTAATTACACATTGATGATACGTCATCTCATTCAAAATAGTTAGCGTTTTCATTTGCAAGGCCACTGGAATTATATTACCAATGCCAGACATCTATGGGGAGTTTACTACTCTAGTTTCATTTTTTTTTTTCAGATAGCCAAAAATCTTTTGGGGCCAGGGTTGATGAATAAACTAAGTAATAAACCTTTCTCTTTTTTAAAAATATTTTTTCAGTTGTAGATGGACACAATATCTTTATTTATTTTTATGTGGTGCTGAGGACTGAACCCAGTGCCTCACGCATGCGAGGCAAGTGCTCTACTACTGAGCCACAATCCCAGCCCAGGAATAAACCTTTGAAGAACAATAATTTGGTGACTGCTACAAAGTTTGTTTTGTTTTTTTAATTTTATTATGGTTTGTTAAATGTCTCTGAAGGAAACATCTCAACAAATAAGACAATGTTCTGGGTGCTAGTTACACAATCTACATTTGAAATATTATCTTCCATAATGACCTCATTCAAAAATGATGCTTCTAAGAAAAAAATGCTAGTATATGTGTTTTTTTAAAAAACTCCCCCAAAATAAAAAAAAATGTGATTGCCTTTTTTGTTTTGGTACCAGGGATTGATATCAGGGGTACTTGACCACTGAGCCACATCCCCAGCCCTATTTTGTAGAGACAGGGTCTCACTCAGTTGCTTAGCACCTCAACAGTTGCTGAGGCTGGCTTTGAACTAGTGATTCTCCTGTCTCAGCCTCCCAAAGTGCTGGGATTACAGGCATGCACCACCGTGCCCGGCTGCTTTGATTTCTTCTATTAAGGTATATCAATTGTGTCAGATTAAAAAAACTCTTCATACCTCTCATATGAAAGTTACCCTTTTTTTGGTAGTGCTGGGGATTGAACCCAAGGCCTTGTGCATGCTAGGCAAGCACTTACAATTATCATTTAGTAAGCAAAAAGACTTCTAAACAAATATATCATATGTCCCACTATCTTGAACACAGAAAACCTCCAGTATAACAAAAGAATCTATCCTATTTGAACAGAAATTGTTGGATATTTCCTAGTAAAATTTACTATTTTATGTTATGGCTATTCTTACTGCATTATCCCACTCCAATATCCCCCACCCAAAAGCCTTTTAAAACATGGAAGGGTTTAAAAAAAAAAAAAAAAAAGATTCTACTTCTCTTTGAATTGCTTAGAAGACACTTACTTTTAACAAACTGAAGTGACTAATATTTTCTTTCCTTTACTCATTATAGCTTCTCAGAAGTCAAGAGAAGAAATCCCTGTTAATCCCTTCCTGCTGCAGGGCAACAGCATTAATCCTAAAGCCACTAACATCTTTGGAAAAGTGAATGGTGGCTGAGTGAAGAAGGGAAGAAAAAAAATTTATGGGGCAATGTAAAATGGAAGCTGTGTCAGGAATATTAAAAGAACTATGAATGTATCTATAACATTCTATATATGATTTTATTTATTCTTTGCATTAAGAACCTAGCTGTTACCAGCAAATATCTTTTCATTATTGACAATGAAATCAGTTTAATTGTAACAAGAAAAATTGTGTTTGATCCTGAACTAAATATATCTGTTTTACTGAAGTTAAAATCTCTAATCTCTAGATTTCTGAAAAAAAAAAAAAAAAAAACTTCCACTTGATTTAGTAAAACTAAATACTGCTACTCAATAATTCTTTATTTCTAATATCACTTTTTCTTGGTTTCCTATCAAAATATCCAATGATTATTACAAAAGATATTTAGTCCCTAATCCATGATCTCCTTTCTCATAGGAGATATGACTTTGGCATAATGGTCTTGGTGGTAGAAGACTACAGAATGAATTTTAACAAGCCAACAGAACAAAAGCACTAATTAGGAATTCAAAACCTTGGGTCTGAATCTCTGCTCTGTTACCTGAGACTTGAGATCCTGGGCAATCACAAGATTTCTTTGATCACTATGATCCTTTACTGCCACATCTGTGCCATGCTTATCATAAAGACTGGGTAAGATAATTTACTGTATACAAATAATATTTCTACATAAAATAGTAATCAAAAAGAATAAAACAATGAACAGACATAGCTATTTCAGTCAATGAAGACTGAAGTACATGAAAGGATTTACTAGGTTTTCTTATAAACAAAATGCTTTTTCCAACGTAAATAATCCTTAGGTTCAAAACTACTCAGGGGTCCCCCAGTCAACATCATACAAAGCTAACCTAGTCATATGTTTCCTCTCTTGTACAGCTCTGCAAATACTTTGGTGATCAGTGGGTACCTTTTTCTAATCTCTGGTAGCATTATATACACCCCCTAACCTGATACTTTGTGTGTGTGTGTGTGTGTGTGTGTGTGTGTGTGTGTGTGTGTGTATGTGTGGTGCTGGGGATTAGAACCCCCAACCCGGCTCACTGACTCTCACATTTTAGAATATTCCTGTTTGTCCCTCTGGTCTCAATAGATCCCATACAGTTATAATGAAAGAACCATGGGTACACTTACTGTTGCTATTTTTTTTTTTTCT